>WYDK02118167.1:333787-345943 GCA_009867345.2 Toxicodendron radicans
AGAGCAGTGATGGAAGAAGATGAGGACTTCAATGATTCTTGATACTGAGAAAACTTGGCAAACTCATCGGCCGAAATCATAACTGTCTTCTCAAAGGTATCAGTAGTGGCAACATGGGCTGACTGAGTTTTCTGGGCCTTATTTTGCAACTTTCTACACGTGCGCTTTGTATGACCGGGCACATGACGGTAGCAGCACACAACCCCTCCTGACTCTGAGTGTCATAATTATTCGAGCTCCCCCCTCTATTATTGCTCCTGTTATATAAACGCCCGGTGTCATTATTTCGACTTACAAGAGCACTGCTTGATTGAACAGAATGAGAGATTTATGTGCGAAGAACCTTAGTAAATGCATCTTGCAGGGAGGTGATCTCAGAACTGGCGAGAACCCGAGATTTAGTAGATTCAAATTCAGAAGGAAGCCCAGCTAGGAAACTCATAACCGTCATTTTCTTTCGTTGTGCTTGTTTAACTTTCACATCAGCACTCACTGGTAATAGGACATTAAGTTCTTCATATATCATTTTAAAGTCCATAAAATAGGCCGTAAGAGACCTATCTTGTTTCTCAGCCTGATAAAATGCTTTGCATACATAAAAAATGTGAGAGAGATTTCCTTTCCCAGAATACAAAAAATCGAGATAATCCATCAACTCTTTCACATATTCACAGTGATTAATTAAACCAAGTACCTCACTGTTTATGGAGTTCCGTATCTGCAAGAACAGTCGGGCATTCTCTCTCACCCATGTTTTTTTCGAATCATCTTCAGACGAATCTTTTGTGAGATGATCATCTTTACCAATGCTTCGTAGGTAGAGACGAATTGTCTTACTCCAGTCCAAGTAGTTATCAGACCCATTAAGTTTATGTTCCGTGATTTTCAACATCACCGGTATAATATCAGTCATGGTTAATCTTAAAACAGGCAATCAATCAACCAAAATAGAGATACTCACAGATATTGTAACAGATCTCAACACAACACTCGACACAATAATCAACAGACCTCAACACATTAATCAACAGGTCTTAACACAACACTCAAAGAAGAAAACAGAACACAGAATCTGAAATCAAAGACTGATCTGACCTAGCTGGGATGTTGAGAAACCAATCACACAGAAGTGATGGAAATAGAAAGATGAAGCCAGGAAGAGTGATCTGACCTTCGTACACCATCGCACGCCTTCCCACGCACCGACGCGTGAAGGACGTCGCAGATGAAGAAGGTGGCGTGTGAGGCTCACGCGCTGCTTCTCCGGTGACCAGACTCCAGGGATTGGCCGATCGACAGGCAGCGCTCCTTCCTAGGTAGGTGGTGAGAAAAGAGTCACTCTCCACGGTGACCCACGAATGATGCTCCCTTAGGGCAAACCAAAAATAAAGAAACCCAAAAAATCCCGAATTGCTCACTGAACTTCTAGGTGGCTCTGATACCATGTAAAACTATGAATTTCTTATATCATTAACGTTGAGGAATACATGAATTTATAGGTGTACAGGTGAGATCTAATTGGTAAGGATATACTTGTTTTCCTAAACTACTGATTACATACCTAATCTATACATGATCTACAAGGAATATAATCCTATATACTAGGAAGATAATCATGCAAGATTATCTCCAATAATATAAGATTATTACTAATATTATCTCTAACACTAATAAACTAGATGAAAACCTAAAAGATAAGTATAAAGTACAATATTTTCACATGTACAATGAAAAAGATAGCAAGAAAAATATATATTTGAACTCAGAAGTCAGCCACGCAGTATTTCAAGGCCCAAGGCAAAGATCATGTATATTTGTAAGAATAGGGATTGAACAACAGCACAAAAACTATTCTTTAAGCATGCTCCAGAGAAGACATTTACAATTGTGCTTGGGCACAGTGAGTTAACAACACTGTCCTCGAAAACAATAAGAATTTCATAAACCTGAGTTACATCCAAATACACAGTTTCTATGACTCACCTTAGCATCAAGTATATTTTCAAGACTATTAATGCTTTTGGGTAAATTTGCTTGATTTGACGCACCTGAAAGAGTAAAATATACGCATGAAGATTTGAAGAAACTATGAAGAAGTAACTTCTAACATTACAAACCCATACTATATGTCCACTAAGTTTGTGATAAAACTTTAGCTCTCTTCCAAACAATGAACACAATCAAACCCAGCAATTCTCACAATCAATGGATAAGAAAATGGAAAACTTATATATTGATGAGATATTAACAATGCCAATCACTACGATTCAATCAAGGAAACAATAACAGATAAAGAAAAGAAAGGAACAGTAAGATAGTTGCTGGACTTCGAGGGCTAGCTACCTCCCAAGACACTCTTCTCTATTTTCACGATATCCCCTCTCAATTCAATCAGCACCTTGTATGATTTTCAGCTCCCAATACAATAACCGAATTTCCCACTCACCACTCCTATATTGCCATCTATCCTCCTAATTCCCTTCACTTCACTTGCCTAGTACCACATGCCTAGGACCCCCTCTTGTTACTTTACTAATATTCCCATGTTGCCCCTTCCTACATCTCCTACTGTATACCAATGTATTAGCTGATAGTTCATCAATACCGCCCCCAAGGAGAGCCACCTTGTCTTTAAGGAGGAAGGAAGGAAATTGGAGAGCCACTATGGAATAATCCTCCCATGTATTCTCATGATGCGGCAAGGCTTTCCATTTAATTAAAAACTTCGTGGTTTGCATTCAACAACTTCCTGATTTTCAACACCTCTTCCAGCTCCACAGCGAGAACTAAGTCTTCAGTAAGTGCTGCTGGTAAGGGTTGAGCATTAGGTAATGGGAATGTTGTCTTCTTTAGTTGAGAGATATGAAAAACATTGTGAATTCTGGCTGTGGGAGGTAAATCCAAACGATAGGCGGTTGCTCCCACTCGTTCAATGACACGGAATGGTCCATAAAATCGCGGACTTAGCTTTTCATTGTACCTTTTAGCCAGAGATTGCAGCCTGTATGGTTGAAGCTTAAGGTAGGCTGAGTCCCCCACATCTAGCTGAACATCACGCAGTTTCTTGTTTGCATAGCCTCGCATCCAATCTTGTGCCTTATTGAGGTTGGTCTTAAGTTCATCTAGGATGTGGTTATGATCCTGAAGGTGTTGGTTCACTGCATCTACTGCCAAACTATGATTTGTATGCCTGAGTAAGGTGGCGGGTCCTTGCCATAAAAAGCTATAAAAGGGCTCATCCTAGTTGAACTGCTGTAGGTTGTATTGAACCAGAATTCAGCCCACGGTAGCCATTTCGGCCAATGTCGCGGCTGAGTTCCCGCAAAACACCGTAAGTATGTTTCCAAGCATCTATCAACTAACTCGGTTTGCCCGTCCGTTTGGGGATGATACGCAGAACTCATGTGAAGCTTTGTTCCTAGCTGTTTGAATAATTCCCCCCAAAAATGACTCAAGAAAAGGCGATCCCGATCTGAAATGATGGTTCTCGGGAAGCCATGTAACCACACCACCTCCTTAATAAAGACAACAACAATGTCTTTGCAGTGTAGGGATGTTTTAGTGCGGCAAAGTGGCTATACTTGGTTAGTCTATCAACAACAACCAAGATAGTATCTGCAGTGTGTGTTTTAGGCAGCCCACCCATAAAGTACATTGAGATATCATCCCAAACTTGGACAGGGATGGGGAGAGGCTATAACAACGCAACAGGACTCAAAGCATCATACTTATTTTGCTGACAAACTGGACAGGCTTCCACGAAATTCTGAACAGCCTTCTTTATACCCTCCCAATAAACAACATTCATGAGCCGTTTGTATGTTTTGAAGAATCCCGAGTGACCCCCAATGGACGAGGAATGAAAATCCTGCCATAATTTCTGGATATGAGAGCCTTTGCTGGGTACAACTAATCGGTTGTGGTACATTATGTGGCATCCAAGCAGCTTAAAAGGGAGATGACCTTGTGGCTTAAGTAGAAGTTGTTGAGTGAGCTGCTGCAGTTTAGGATAATTCTGAATTGCGTCCTCCAAGTCATCTATTCCGTTAAAACAACTCATGGATAATGAGTTATAGTCGGCAAATTCAGCACACCGTGATAAAGCATCGACTGCTTTATTCTCTAGATCGGGCCGGTATTGTACATCAAAACTCAACCCAAGTAATTTAATCACCCACTTCTGCTGGTCCTCTCCTTATAACCACTGGTCAGTAAAGAAATGAAGGCTCCTTTGGTCGGTTCGAATAATGAAATGCTGCCCAAGCAAATAATGTCTCCATTTTTGTACCGCCAACACCACTGCCATCAATTCCTGTTCATAAACTGATTTCAAGCTCGATCTAGGGGATAACCCTTTACTTAAGAAGGCTAATGGTCTGCCCTCTTGCATAAGAACAACTCCTAATCCCATTCTGGAGGCGTCGGTTTCTATCACAAACTGCTTGGAAAAATGGAGCATGGCCAACACTGGTACACTGGTCAGGATTCTCTTTAAAGCATCAAAGGCGTCTTGGGCAATTTCATTCCAAGAAAAAGAGTCTTTTTTCAACAGATTTGTAAGGGGCAAGGCGACCTTCCCGTAATCTTTGACAAACTTCTAATAGTACCCCGTTAACCCCAAGAACCCCCTGAGGTCTCGAACATCTTCCGAAATTGGCCATTTGACGATGTAGTCTATTTTTTAAGGATCCACCGCAACCCCTTCAACTGAAATAACATGTCCGAGACACTCTAATTGTTGTTGGCCGAAGAAACATTTTTTCCGGTTGGCCACTAACTTCTTGTCCAATAAAGTTTGCAGTGTAATCTGAAGGTGATGCTCATGTTCACTCACGGACTTACTATATACCAGTATATCATCAAAGAAAACAAGCAGAAATCTCCGGAGGTAAGGCTTGAAAATCTGGTTCATTAGGGCTTCGAATGTCGACGGTGCGTTAATCAATCCAAAGGGCATCACTCGGAATTCATAATATCCCTCATGAGTACGAAAAGCTATCTAGTGCGTGTCTTCCGGTCGTACTCGAATCTGGTGATAACCCAACCTGAGGTCAAGTTTTGAGAAAATGGTTGCACCCCCCAATTTGTCGAACAACTCATCGATCGCCGGAATCGGAAACTTGTCAGGAATGGTTAACTAGTTTAATGCTCGGTAGTCTACACAGAACTGTCATCCCCCATCTTTTTTTTTTTAACCAATAGAACAGGGCTGGAAAAGGGACTGGTTCTCATTTTGATCAATCCAGATGCCAACATCTCCTCAATTATTTTCTCTATCTCATTTTTCAGGTAATACGGGTACTTATACGGCCTAATATTTGGTGGTCAAGAGTTAGGTATTAACCTAATGGCATGGTCCTGTGATCTAGAAGGTGGTAAGCCCTTTAAGGGTTCAAAAATAGTACTATACTTGTCCAAAATCGGCGATAACTGTAAGTGAACCAACTCTTCCTCCTCCAATTGTGCCTGTAACCCCCCGAATTCTACCAAATACCACCCAGACCCTCATTCTGCAGTGTCTTGAACATTGTTTTCAATGAAACTAAAGTCCTATAAAGGGATGGGTCGCCCACTAATTCCACCGTTTTACCTCCTATTGTGAATCTCATGACCTGCTCCTTCCACTTCATCACAGTCTCTCCAATAGTTACCAACCAAGCCATCCCCAACACTACTTCCGAACAACCCAAAGCAAACAAGTAAAAATCTTCGGCAATCTGAAGACCCTGAAGCTCTAGACATATTCCCCGACATTTACCTTCACTCTGCACCTTAGAACCATCACCAATCTTGACCCCAAACTCTTTAGTTTTTACCACCGCTAGTCCTAATCGCTCAACAGTATCTCTATGCACAAAATTGTGGGAAACCCCACTATCAATTAAGGCAATCACTTCCTTACCATTAATTGTACCTCTAAGCTTCATTGTTTTTGGCCCATTCATGTCAATGATTGAGCTGAGCGAGAATTCAACATTACAGGGTTGGTGCTCTTCGGTGGTTTCAACTGTGGGATCTGCGTCTGCTGGATCGTGTTCTTCATCCTTTTCATCAACCAGTAGAACATGGAATTGCTTATCACCACACTTGTGGCCCAGATGGTACTTACCATCGCATTTGAAGCATAAGCCTCTCTCCCTTTTACGCTGGATCTCCGCCTAAGTCATCTTCCGAAACGAAAACTCTCTTATGGGAAAGCTCGGTCGATCGACAGAACGAAATGAGGTAATGGATTGCTCTCATGGTGGAGGCATCGTGGAGCGCTAGAAATTTCCCTCTGAGTTTCTTCGAATAGGATTAAAATTTGGGGAAGATTTTAGGGATTCACTTGGGTTAGAGAATTGGGTAAAATCATTGTATTAGGTCAGGTTTGTATTTAAATTTCTGGGCCCAATTAAAGTACTTCCATAACCCTGCCCAAACCCAATTGATTTGTTGGGCTGGTTAACACCCATTCGGGCTTCATCCAAGACAACATTATTTTCCTCAATTCTCTAGGCCATCTCAATACTCTGAATTAGAGACGTGGGTTGGGTCAATCTTAATTATGCCCTAATATCTACCCTTAACCCATTCACAAACGCTGCGTTTAGGATCTCCTCTTTCTCCTCCCCTAACAAAGCAGCGATAGCTTCAAATCAGCGTCTGAAATCGGCGACAGTGCTGGTTTGTTTCAAGGCCATCAGTGTTTCGTATGGATTACTCTCTTGAGACCCATTGAAGCGTTTTATCAATGCCAATTTGAACGCCAACCAAGTAGTCAGGGGAGCTCTGGTTTCCATCCATTGAAACCAATTTATGGCTTCTCCCTCCATACAAACAGCAGCCGCGGTCAGTCTCCCCTTATCAGCGATTCTGTTCAGACCGAAATACCGTTCTATCTAGAATATCCAGCCGAAGGGATTGATGCCAGAAAATACCGGTATCTCCAGTTTCCAACACCCCCGTTTCATTCCGATTCTATTCGTTAATGCCAGAACCATCTGCCCCATTCCGATTTTCCCCTTCTGACCGGTGAACACCGCCCGATGATTCCCTGTTCCTCCTAGTTTCTTTTTCTTCGTCACGCCTCCTCAACCTCGTCTGAACCTCCACTAACATCTCTAGAATGGTTTCCATATCAACTCCCAACTTCGCCACCTCTCTCTCCACACTATCCATTCTTGAACCCATTCTAGTCAGAACCATACCCTAGACAACCACGCTCTGATACCAGATTAATAAACCTTAGCTCTCTTCCAAACAATTCTCACAATCAAATCCAGCAATTCTCACAATCAATGGATAAGAAAATGGAAAACTTATATATTGATGAGATATTAACAAAGCCAGTCACTACAATTCAATCAAGGATACAATAACAAATAAAGAAAAGAAATGAACAGTAAGATAGTTGTTGGACTTCGAGGGCCAGCTACCTCCCAAGACACTCTTCTCTATTTTCACGATATCCCCTCTCAATTCAATCAGCACCTTATATGATTTTCAGCTCCCAATACAATAACCGAATTTCCCCACTCACCACTTGTATATTGCCATCTGTCCTCCTAATTCCCTTCACTTCACTTGCCTAGTACCACACGCCCAGGACCCCCTCTTGCTGCTTTACTAATGTTCCTCTATTGCCCCTTCCTATATCTCATACTGTATACCACTGTGTTAGCTGGTAGTTCATCAATTTGACAGTTAATAGAAAGACCAGTCCTAGATACATGTAATATGACATGGGAATCCAAGAATCCGAAAATTCTAGAAATTCAGAGTAACTTTACCACGCCATACATTATGTTTTACTTCTTAAAAAATGAATTCTTAAAGAAACAAGGAGTCATATGCAAAGACAATATTCCACCATAAACCATCCCATAATAATCACAGGAGGAATTCATCATAGGTCTCTCAGAAAAACCCTAGAAGATAAACTATTGTAGGCTAACAATTTGGAGCAGATGTATCGTCTAGTTGATTGCATAAGAGAACTCCCAAACTTCTCAACAATATAATTATACTACAAACTCTAAAGAGTATGGCAAAGCTGTGCACTTATGGCCTGTGAATAGCAAAGAGTCTATTACATTGCTGTTTCTAGTTATCATTCTCTTCTCACAATTTTAAATCTCAATCTGCATTTAATCTTTGTCTCATATTTTCATGGCTCCTAGGGATCTTAATAATAGATGCTCAATTGTATGAATAAGCTATCCCAATGCAAGTAAAATTTTCTCGTATCTGTTGTCAAGGCAATCATATTGCAAATTCATTAGCTAATATTGATTATGATAGCTTCAAAGATTAGAAAGAAGAAAGAAACTAGGAGTCCTCATGCTTTCAAGATTTGAAAGTAAAAGAAAAAAGATCCACATAAACTCTAACAAAACTCTTCATTTAAACAAAAAATGCATACATGCACACAAATTTTCAGGCAATTGATGCATATTAAAACTCAAAAGTTCAGGAGAAAGAGGGGAACTGTGTTACCTTTCCCCACAACTGGAGATGCAGTCATGCCAAATATTCGAGGAACTTTCATCTCTTTAGGTTTATAGAACTCCTACATGATTATAAATATAATCTAAGTCAAGAGATTAAAGTACACCGAGTGCAAAGATGCTTACAGACATTTTTATGTAAGAAAATAAACATGAATATATGTGACCATTACTTTCATTATTTGGGCATAAGGATGATTGCTTTTGACTTGAGCATGATGGCACTCATCAAAGATCAGAAGAGCAATTAACTCCATCTTGATAAAGCGATGACATAAGCTACGAAGTAGTATTTGAGGGATCATTACAAGAACCTGCACAAAACAGTCAGCAAAAACTAAAATTTAAAATGGAACAAATTGCATTCGATGAACTTGATAAGAGAGACTGACCGGCAATTATTGCATACCAATCTTTGAAATTTTAAACTCAAGGAAGAACAACAAAACTTGATTCGCACGAATTTCTAAGTTAATATCAACCAAAAGAGAAGTCAAGATCCAGGAAACAATTTACCTCATATTTTTCAATCTCTTTTTCCCAATCATGATGGTTCTTGATGTGTGTAGAGCCTCCACAAAAGATCCCCACCTTGAAATCGGTAGAGTCTTCTATAACCCTCGCTTGCTACAAAAAACAAATAAATCCAATGGTAAACCAAACATAAAGTCAACACTAAGATGGACATGCAGCTTTATCTTCAATTTTAAAAATTACAAAACACACCACGAAAAATCAGCTTAGACACAAAGATTTATCCAATGTTTAAACATTGCTCAAATTGTCTAAAAGTTGAAGAAACTCACCTGTTGAACAAGTGCAACAGTAGGCGCAAGAAAGACACATATGCTCTTCTGGGGTTTACGTATCAAGTGAGACAGCTCGTGTATGAGCAGCACGGCAATATGGGTTTTGCCACAACCTGTCCCCAAATATACAATTATGTTCTCCTCCATTGCTTTCTTGCATAGCTCCAATTGATATCTTCAAAGGAGACAAAACAACACAAAAAATGTCAGCCATATTTTCCCCGCAGCGAATAAGAAAAGAATTTGTGGAAAAAAGTAATTTGTGATCAACAAATGAAAAATGCAAAAGACACATGAATAGTCAACTACTTTAAAAGCTTAAGCTTGAACCAAATGATGCAACCCGAAACCAGTCACCCTCAATTTTGAGGGCAAAATGTGAATCAATAAATAAAAAATTTCTTGTTTACGGTGACATGTTGAACAACCACTTACTTTCAGTTGACTTCTCATTTTAATGAAACAAAAACAAGAAGAAAAAAGGTCTTTCTCTTTCTTGCTTTTTCCTTCATTTACTCACCAACCAAACAGAAGGCCACACTCTTTTAGATGACTAAATGCATACAAACTGGTTAAAAAAACAAAATCCCAGTTAAGCATCCAATGGAACCCAACTAATTGGCTCTCATAAGATAACTCTCTAAAAACAAACAAACTAAAAGACAAAAATTCAAACTTTACTGTATTTTCCTGCAACATTCTGCTCAATCACACAAACACTGATCAAAAGAACAAACCCACATAAGAAAAGTGGTAAAACCACAGCATAGAGAAGAAAATCAACCTAAAACATTAAGAAAAAATCTAACTTTACTAAAATTTTTCTCCAATTCTCTGAATAACCAAACAAAAACTAATCAAAAAAAACAAACCCACATAAAAAAAAAGGAGTGAAACTTCAGAATGGAAAAGAAAAGCAAACAAAAACATAAAAACTCAAACTTACATTTTCCTCCAATAAACAAACCCAACAGGATAGCAAAGAAAAGCAAGCAAACACATAAAAATTCAAACTTTACTCAGATTTTCCTCGAATTTTCTGGCCAACCAAGCAAAAACTAATCGAAGAAACAAACCCACATAAGAAAAACAGCAAAACAACACAATGGCATACTTTCTAGCAATCTTCCTCGGATCTTTGACATAATCTTGAGCTCTTGAACTGGATTCTTCAGCTCCAACAACACCAACTTCAGAGACCGGTTGACTTGAGCCAACCATGGCATCACCGTCCGGCATGTGAGGCTGAGTAAATGCTTCTTCTTCTTCTTCTTCTTTGATCACTTTATATGAACAAGCCAGGACAAGCCAGGACAAGCCAGGACAAGAGAAGAGAAGACAAGTGAAGTCAGGCGCGAATAACTCACTATCTAAACAGTGAGAATACTTTATTGGTGGAGTGAAAAGGCAAAGAGTTTAAAAGAAAGTTAGCTTGGGGAGTAAGGATTCGTGTGCGTGTGATGCAAACGTTGGACCCTAAGTTCGGAGACACTTCCGTCAGTTTTGGTCGTGTCGTGTGTCTGATACTCTACTATAGTGAAGTAGACTTAAATCAAAGTCAATCCTTTTCTTCTTTTCCTCTTTTCTTCTTTTTTAAATTTTAATGATTAAGGAAATACCAAAAATTAAATATGGATAGGATATAGTTATAGTCTATAGATCATTCAATAAGATCAAACTATTTGATCTTTATTTACTACTGTTCATTTGTTATGGTATAATAACGATGAATATATATAATGTACTATTGAGTTTATGTATGTATATCTATACTCTAGTAGTACTGGTTTATCGATGTTTGTGTATGATATATTGTTTTAAAATTTGGACTAGACTAACCAATCTGACCGTGAATCGGGTATAACTTAAACTTAATTATAACAGTTTGACCAAATTGATCTAAGTTGGTAGAATAGTGTCGAATCACCGATTTAACCAGTTGGACTGGACAGTCGGACTGATGATGTCAACATGACATAATAAAATTTTAAAATTCTTTGGATTTCGATTCTATTTATGTTATATTATTATTTGGATTTTAGATTTAGATGAATTTATTTTAGAAATTTATTAATTATTAGAGTTTTAAAATTTTATTACATGATGATAATATTAGTATGGTGTTATCTGTCCAACTCGCCAGTCAAACCGGTCGGACCACCCAACCCAAGGATCGACCCCTTGATTAGTTCATGACCTGGTTCGGATATAAAAACATTAGTATGATATTGTATTAATATTCTAAAATGATATACGATAAGTTAATGTTTCTATACTATATATTAATTAATTTTCTTTTATTCATATTTTTAATTAATATGATAAGTAATTAATAACTTAAATACATATTTTATATGAATGTATTGATTTACAATAATATCGATTCGATAATGTTATACAATTTTCTTATTAAATTAAAGTTATACAAACGGTATCAAGAAACTTGGAACTAATTTATGATTAATCCAATTAAATATTAGAAAATACTGTGTTAAGTAGAAAGTGTAATAATAAAGTAAGGAAAAAGGCCTTTCTTTTTAAAGAATAAATTAGGATAAATTTAAAGTATTATTTTATTTTATTTTTAAATTGTACTTTAGGGTTTAACTAGGGTTTGAAGGATTCCCATAACAAAGAGCTGCTGGGCCTGATGGGCTTGGCTCTAGTAAATCAAACGGGTCAAGTAATAAATGGCTGAGCCCATTTCAAGCCCAACTCCTTTTTTATCATTTACTATTCACTAAAAAATCAACAAAATTAAAAAAATTAAAACATTGCTACCTATATAGAGAAAGTTTTCGATGAGACAAACGTATTATTATCTATAAATCAATCTAATAAACTGGTTCAAAAATGAT
>WYDK02118167.1:346043-366901 GCA_009867345.2 Toxicodendron radicans
CTATATAGAGAAAGTTTTCGATGAGACAAACGTATTATTATCTATAAATCAATCTAATAAACTGGTTCAAAAATGATGCATCTCTTAAGAAATCATATATGGAAAAAGCCTAAAATAAAACGCAATATTCTTAAATGTGCATACTTTGATAAATGAAAACACATAAAATTCATCTATGAAGTTTTCGTAATACCAAATTTATTATAGAATAAAGCGTGTAATATGTAATAATCCGGACTCGTAAGGCCTCGAGTGATGAAGGTCAAAATCAATGAGGCGAGGGTGAAAAATTATAATTTAACTATATTGAACGATCATTTATGAAAACCGTTAGATCCAAAGCATAAAATATCATTTTATATAAGAGTAGATCATCACATAAGTTTTACGGTTCTATTCAAAAACTTATTCTTACATATTTTTCTTGAAACCAATTTATAAAATATAAGTGTAATATCCCATATTCACTTTTTTTCAATAACTTCAGAGAAATACGATTATCACATATTATTCTTACCTCTTTACTGGGGTTTGGATTGTCTCTTACCCACCTCAAATAGTGAAACCTAGAACACGTCCCCATTAACTAAAATCCAGAAATAGGTAAGGGATATTACAATAAGCTTATTCCGGATTAAACATAATCTGTTTAAGACACATCAAAATCTTAAACCATTACATATATAGAAAGCTAAAAACCTTTTGACAGAATAAGATTACACCAGTTAATCTCCAGTATAATACCATACTTAAAGAATTAATACACAAACTTAGTATATAACTCAAACTAAATATAACAATGCCACTCTCATATTATATATATGTTATCTACCTGTTATATATATTATATATATGTATTGATGTTCTGTGATCTGGTCATGTATATGAAGCTGCTGCAATGAAGCCTCATTTGTTCTTGCTTCATAGTTCTGCAGTTTTGCTTGGTGGCGACAGGCGCAACAGAAACTTCAATGCGTCGTCCATGGAAGGGCGATCACAGGGAGTAGTTCTAGTGCAAAGAAGTGCAACATCAAGAACTAATTTAATCTCCTCTTGCAATGAACTGCTTAAACCAACTTCATTGTCACTGCATATTTCTCTCAAAAGGCCATCTCCTGGCTTGCTTTGAATGCTGGTTCCAGCGTTTGTAAGCCTACCGTTTGATAAGATTTCGAGAATGATCTCTCCGAAGCCATAGATGTCCACGTACAGCTCCTCCTTGATGGCATTGTTGAATTCACCTGCATCAATGTCCATTAATTGCTTACAAATTTTGCATAAAAGGATGAAGGTAAAATGTATGCTACATATGTCATGGTAAACTCTACCTGATTCTCTCCTGGAAACTGTTGCTGGAATCGAACCGTTCGCCAGTTGAGTAAGATGTTTGAAGCCGAATTCAGCTAGATGGGGTTCCATATTTTCGTCGAAAACTATGTTACTTGACTTGAGATCTCCATGAGGAATTGCAGGATAACAATCATGGTGAAGGAAGCATAGTCCTCTAGCAATTCCCATCACAATTCTGTACTTGGTCGACCAATCCTTCTTCATTCTGATCTTTTCAAACAAATTTCCATTAGGCAAGTAGTCATACAGCAGATAAGCTTGATGATTGTTGTGACAAAAACCAAGCAATCTAATCAAATTCTTGTGCCTCACATTCCCCAACCGCATTATAAATTCTTCCATGACCTTCATTCCTTTTGCTCCCCATTTGATTGTTTTCACTGAAACTGTGATTCCTGTAGGCAGAACTGCCTTGCAAATGGAACCAGATTGTGGAGGCTGCATTGCTTCCTCTGCCTCAGTAGAATTGAAGCTCTTCAAGACATCGGTTGCTTTGAACCGTGGAAGTCCAAGAAATGAGACCATTTTCCACTGGCCTTTACTTCCTCTCCTGAACCAAAATACCCCAAAAAGTGCTGCTGCAATGAACATGACAACCCCTATACAAAGTAGCAGCACAAGTATGAGCTTTCCGGAGCCTTTGCTTCCGAATATAGCCATTGAAGTAGCACATGATTGTAAAGGTGCTCCACATAGCTTTGGATTTCCAACATATGCACTACTACCCATCAATTTCAATGCCTTTCCTGAGGGAATGGAGCCAGATATATCATTGAAAGATACATTTAGGAGAACCAAGCTTGAACAATTGCCAAAATTTCTCGGTATTGAACCACTGAAATTGTTATGTGACAAGTCTAGGACACCTAAATCAGGAAGATTTGCCAGCCCTTTTGGTATAGCACCAGTCAGCTTATTGTTAGCTAAATCAATTCTCTCAAGTGCCCGGCAATTCGAAATACTTCCAGGGATAGTTCCTGATAAGTTGTTCCTTTGCAATTCGATGACAGTTAGGGATTTGCAGGACTTGAATGGAGGGAGAGTGCCTGTAATGTTACAAGCTGATGCTGAAACATTTTGCAGCTGTGGCAGAGACCAAGTTTTAGGCGGGATCATGCCTCCTAGCTCTGGATTATTAGAGACATTGAAGTACTGAAGCTTTGAAGCTTGAGATATATCAGTGGGAATCCCACCTGTGAACTTGTTCCTAGACAAGTCTATGTAAGAAATATCAGGAAAATGGCTGAATTTCAAAGGGATTTCACCTGAGAATGAATTGTCTTCAAGCCTAAGTCTGACAAGAGAGGAACAATTGGAGAGAGATGGTGAAAGACTGCCAGTAAAATTATTTGAAAACAGGATCAACTTGAACAACACACCTCCAGAACAAATATCAGGTGGAATGCTACCAACAAAATTGTTAGTAGAAACATCAACCCATCTAAGCTTTGAGTTTCTGCCAAGATTCTCAGGAAGTGACCCTGAGAAAAAATTGTTCCATATAAATAGAATTTCAAGGGCAGGAAGTTGTGCTAAGCCTTCAGGTACAGTGCCACTCATTTGATTGTACATAAGACTCAACAAACTCAGGTTCTTCAACTCTACAAAGCTCTCAGGAATAGGCCCAGAAAGCTGGTTATCAGAAAGATCCAAGCTAGAGAGAGCCTTCATGCTGCTAAACTCCCCTGGAATCTTCCCAGTCAAGTGGTTTTTAAACAGAAAAAGTGACTCAAGTTTGGTGAGATTGGAGAGTTGTTTTGGTATTGAGCCAGAGAGATTTGCTCCAGCAATATCAAGATACTGAATCTCACTCATGTTTCCCAATTGCCAAGGGATGCTTCCCTGGTAAGAGTTGTAACCAATCTCCATGTGAGTCACAGTCTTGAGATTTCCAAGCTCTGGAGGAATGTTGCCGTTGAGAAAGTTTCCAGCTAGATGAATAAACTCCAGGCTCTTGAAGGAACCATACTGGAATGGGATAGGTCCACTGAAGTAACTCCCAGCTAAATTCAGAACCTTGAGATTATGAAGCTGAGAAGCTTCAACAGGTAAAGGACCTGAAAAGCTGTTACTAAAGGCATCAAGAACAACCAGGTTTTGAAGACCGTGCAGCCCTCGGGGAAAGTGACCAGAAAAATTGTTTCTACTGATATCCAAGCTTATCAAATTAGAAAGATTGAATATTTCAACAGGAAATTGACTAGAGAAAGAGTTCTGACTGAGATTAAGATCAACAAGTTCATTGAAAACCCTGAAGTATTTCCCTGGTAACTCACCAGCAAGCCCTTTTGTGGACAGGTTTAGACCAATAACAATGGAGTTGTTCTTGTTGCATTTAACTCCAGACCATGAACAAGCGTAGATTTTCCCAGGTGGGTTCTCTCCAGAAGGCACAAACCAATCATCCAAACTGTTGAAATCATCAATGACTTGAGATTTTAAACCAAGAAGTGCTTGAGAATAAGGATCATTTGCAAAGACTAATGAATGGAACATGGAGGAGATAACAAAAATCAAGTACAAGCAATGAAAAATCTCCATTGGAACTACCAAGAGGGACACTCTCACTCTCTCTCTCACTCACTTCACTCACAAACTCACAAACTCACAAAATATTGCAGAAAAATGTTTTTGTTTTCAGGAAACAAAGAAAACAAAAATGTGGTTTGGTGTTTTCATGTTTTTTTGTTGGATGAATGATGCATGGGAACTAGAGAAAGTGATTAGATGAAATGAGAATATTATTGGGGCACCTTTGGGGACCCTGGAGGGATTAATTTATTTGAATTATGTTGGCCATTAAGGAATTAAAACTTTTTATTTATCCTGGTCACACTCAGAGAAGGAGAGAGAGAGAGAGGCATCTTTATCTTCTCTTTCACTGGAGAGAATCCTATAAGCTATGCCATTTTTAAGCATATATCCATTTTAAAGATATGTTCATGAAGTTCCTCGCCTTACTTTTTCTAGCAAAATTTGCATAATTATTAAGCTAGTCGGTCGTATTGATATTGACATCAAACTAGTCGGTCGTATTGATATTGACATCGTTATTTGCATATTTTGATGATATTAATAAACAATTTATTGACGTTATATAATGTTAAAAGACAAAATTTCAAACACAATTTTTTTTTATTAAAAAATGTTTTATATAATTTAAATATTAATAAATAGTTTATAATTGTTGTTGTCTAACACTAAAACAGTAAGATTTTTTATCTTAAAAAGGTGATTAGGCATCATGAAAGCTGCTCACAACTTTATCTTTCATTGATGGATAATGATTGTGTAATGTGTTAACTGTTATAATTTAGCCAGTATTTTAATTTAATCAGCCAGTAGGTCCAGATTTCATAGGACAGGCAGAACTGATTAATTGTGATATGGGTTCATTAGATTTTATATGAAGCCATCATTAAAGATTCTTGTGTTTAAAATTAAAAGAATTCTTAATCTAAATTCTAAAGAATATAAGAAAGCCTTAACCTAAAACTATAAATTAGAATATGTGGTAAGTAAGATTATGGAGCATACAATAATAATCTAAGTTAATCTACACTTTATTATCAACCCATATCATCTATATAGGCAAAATTTGATATGCTAATCGTTCGGCACTACATCGATGCGCATGTCTCACGTGCCCTACAATTGGAGGGTTGTACGTACTCTTATGATATGATAAGACAAAATTTTGTTTTTCTAACAATTGATATAATCTCATGTTAGGGCGAATTGGGGGATAATATAGATAAACGAACGGTCTCAAGTTCAATTTCTTATATGAGTATCCGCGATTTAAGTGTGAGGTCGTGACAGTGGGTTGCTACACTAGTCTCCATCAAGAATTAGTTAAAGTGCATGTAAGCTGACCTGAACATTTTAGTTAAAAAAAAATATATATATATAATCATTAATTAATGTTGATAAACAAAGTCTGTATAGTAAAAATATACGGACGTCCGCACCTGAGAGTACCTATTATGTTTTTAAAAAGGATTTATAATGTGCAAAAGGAAGAAGAGGGTGTTAGTTAGGAGTTAGAAATTAGGGTTTTGACTTTTGACCAAACAAAGAAAAATTAGGTTACTTTAGCCTTTGCATAAATCAATTTAAAGTAAAAGTATAGTAGAAAAGACAATAGTAAATCTTGTTTAAAATCTTGTCCTAGTGATGAAGTGACAATTGCATGAGCATGGAATGGAAGTTAAAGGGTAAAAGACAATGGTTTTGATAAAAGCAATTCCCTTTTTTTTTCTCTCTAATTTATGATGAGTCTTGCCTTTTGTGTTCTTGAAGAATAGAAAAAAGGCTACTTACAGCCCATACCTTTGTGGTCCAAATCATACAATTCCAATAATTGTTGTAAGGGTTTTGTGAAGTCGTAGGGATAACGTTACTCCGTTTAAGCTTTTTCAGCTTTCAGATTATCGTACACATGTTTAGCCTTTTGATCATGATTCCCATAGGTGAAAATGGGACAAATTTAAGAAGTTGCTGGGGTTAAACCTTCATATTATGGTGTGGTAGCTCTTTGGGCCATGATCTAAAGGCTGAAAACGAGGTACAAGGTAACGATATAATTTTGAATAATGTTATGTTTACGATTGAGTCATACAATCAGACGTACAACCATGCAAAAAACATAAGATATAGTAGTCATTTTACAAGAATTTTGTACAATTTTTTTCTGGTTGTATATCTGGTTTGTTTGACTCAATTGTAAACATAACATTATTCTATAATTTTGAGGCGTGATAAAGATTAGTTCACAACTCAATCTCACATACTAAAAACTCGCGGTTGCCATCTAAAGGTTGTGAGAGAGTGATTGTGATATTGAGTTGTAAGTCTAGTATTATTTTTTTAAGCGTTTGGGATGATACTCATAAATGTTAACCTTGAGACAATGACCCGAAGTTGAAAAGAGGATGTAACGTTATCCTTTGTATGTACTATGGTCCTACCCCTCATTATAAAAAAATGATTTATCTTTTAAGAAAATATCACTCTTATAAATTCGCTTAGGCATTTATATAATGTCAAACAAAAATTTCAATTTACATGCCGGAAAAATGCTATAACTCTTCAATGTGTCCATTCGACATTAAACCCTAAACCTTAAAATCCTAAATCTTAAACCCTAACCCCCGTTCCATCTCATGTTTGTGAAATGAAAAAAATTCTGAGATACCAACATCTTAAATTTAAAAATTTTTTTTTTTTAAAATTTAAAGCATTAATGAATGATTTGTCACTAACTTCAAAGACAAAGAGGGTTATGTTATGATGATGAAAATTTAATTGCAATGGACATAAAAAACTTGTCTTTTGTTCTTATGACTTTGAAACAAATGTTTTGGTGTTTTTGTGATTTAAATTGGAGGCTTCATTTATTGGAAATAAAAAAGTGAGAGGTCTTTAAATTAAATTTGTTTTGGCATCACATCTGCATTCTGCAACACTTCACAGTGAGCCCGTGAAGAAGTTGTTTGGTTCAAGCAAAATCCAAATGTGTGCTATAATTAGGGTTCCATTAATGTTGTTTCAGAGAAAAGTTGCTGAGAAAGTTAATTCTGGATGAACCATTCAAAAGTGTAACACCTTTCTAGGGATGTAATACAGGCCCGGTAACGTTACTAAATTCCTGTAATCTCAACGTGTAAAATGTAAACCAAGACATACAAGTGTAAATGGAGACATATTTGACATGTTTCCAATATTTTTCATCATGGTGACAACATTAAACCATGTGATTATAATAGATGATCTCAAGATGTGAACAAATGTAAACAACAAACCGAGATATACTCGACATGTTTCGATTCTTGTTTCGTTACAGTAACCGTACAAGTCTTAAATTTAAACAGTACGTGTATCATGAGGTAGATTCACGTGTTTACTAGAGGTAACGTTACCTTGATACTGTAATAGAAATTTGAATCTCAAACAAAAGTACCCAAAACACAGAAAAATGGGAAAAATGCTAAAACATTAACCGATAGTTATGATCACAAACAACAACGGCCAAAAAATGGTAAAACTTTACAGTTTCACAGAAATTTCTCCAAGACAGCTTTGAAAAAGACATGGCACCGACTATGTGGTCGTGTGTGCTGGGAAACAGGGAAAGAACACTTCTTTTTAGGAAAAGATTTTTCCTTTCAATTGGATTCCTTCCCATTTCAGTCAAAAGATTTAGGTTTACTTAAGCATTAATCCCAATTGAATTGACATCTTTTTTATCTAATCCTATCTTAAAAAGATACAACCATATAAATATTCTAAATTAATAGGTTCGGTCGGACGAATCAGGTTACACCACGTAGATTTCATTTACGACACGTAACAATATCCGTACCAAACTAGTAACATTAAACTTAAAACTCTTATAGAAGTTATAAAATGTCAGACTTATAACATAAAACGAGTTTAACGTTGGGAGCTCATGCTTTCTTCGAGGTAGGTTAGGCTAAACCCTGTGACTAAACTGGCCATTGCTAAACTTGATTTAGAGATGATAATTTTGAGTTTATAAAGAGAGTAATAAAGAATTGAGGAGTGGGAGATTTTGTCAACAGATTTGTTGGGAGCTGAAAGAAATGAGCCAAGAAACAAAAATCAAACCAAGAAAATCAATCATTCATAAAGCATATATATAAACAAATAATAAAGGTTAGACAAAGTGGGTGGAGTAAGTGAGTGATTGAAGATCAAAGGGCCACCACTTTCATTTCAAACTACAAAATTGTTTTTGCTTTTGAGATCAAAGACTATGCAACTTGCATGTACACTCCTGTAACAAATGTATGACAAGGATTGTTTTAACCTTGCCGAGGACACGTGCCCTGCACCGAGTGGGATGTGATTGGAGTGGCCAACATCTTAAGTGGGAGCTTAAACATCCTAAAACACATTTGCCAAGAAATTAATTAGAGAAAAGAGATGCAAGAATGATATGAATGCATGATAGATAAACGGAAGTTTGAAATGTAATGAATTTGTTTTGTAGATTTCATGAACTCTTTGAACAGATAAGTTCATAAGCCATTTGGAAAATGTAAAACTCATTTTCCAGAAGTTGTCTTTAAAAAATAAGATTTGAAATGCATACATATCTCCTCTTTTTTCTTCTCCAGAAACTCTTTCACTCTTTCAAGTACTAACCAGACACATTTTCATTGTTCTTTCTTCTTTAGAAATGAATTTCTAACTAAACTACCAGACACGTTCTCTCTCTTAGAAAATTCCGACTCTCATTTCTATATTAGAAGTAGTTCGTAAAAGTGTTGTTAATGGCATTTACTCCTTTCAATGGAAGGTCCAACTAATTATGATTCAATCTGTATGTGATTTTGAACTTATATTCTTCAGCGATCCACCCAAGAAGTGACACAATAAACTGCTTATCAACCTTGAAATTAAACTGTATAGGAATGCTATTATGTATGTCAATAAAATTTGAAGGTCAAATCTGTATACAAGATAAAATGCTACGTTAAAGTTTAAACCATGGATGAATTAGCACAATGAGAGTGCACTTAAAATAATGGCACTACTGTTTCAAACATGATGATGAAAGAAAAAGAAGTTGACATATAAAATCCTCAAACCTGCAAGGGTACTGCAGAATCAAGCCTCAAGCGATTCAACTGAACTGTCCCAAGAATATACTCGGGCAATTCTGACTCTTTCTTTGCCTGCAAATGCAGTAGCAGTCAACATCAAGTTTAGCGCAACGTGCAAGCCCCAAGGGGTTACAACTTGAGAGAATCCAAGTCAGTTGGATCAAATTATAAAGTAATTGAATTAGTCGATAAAATAGGATAAAATAGATATGAGAGAATCAGGAAACAGTAGATAGAAACAAGAATAGATAATGCCAAAATAAAACTCAGCCATAAAGATCTAGCCTGTTTTAATTACCAACACAGAAGCACATACCTCTATTAGAATTGCAAGATCGACTACTAAGCTTGTTACATATCCAAGGACAAGGCCAATGACACTTCTTGCTACAGACGATGATCCAATATCTACATCAATCTGCATAATAGAAGTTTTGGAGATAGTTCATTAAAACTACAGTAGCAAGCAAAACTACTAAAAGTTCAGTACCAATTTAACATATTCTATCTTAAAAAACTCCTGCTTTAAAACCAAGCACAAAATATGCACTTAGAAATACTTATACCACACCAAGAGAGAAGAAAAAGTAAAAAAGAGAATGCTTCGCATAAAGGAGACTTAAGATTAGGGTCAAGGTAGCAAAGAAACATTTCAAGTTTCAGATAAACATGTATAAACATAAACAATTCAATATTGATGGTCACTTCCAAAGTGATTGTGCTCCAACAAAAATTAGAGTATTGACCACTGGAATGGCTAAACAAAAGTAAGAAAAAAAAAACAGATAATGCAAGGAAAGGATACCTCCAGAAAATTGTCTTGTCTGAGGTATTTGCACGTTACAGCCTTACCCAACAGACAAGCTTTTGTTCCAACAGCACGTTTGACCATCCAATAGCCCTGAAACAATTAAAAAATTCCCTACTCACTATCCTCCTGAAGGCAAAGCAGATAAGAGTTACTAAACTTTTACTTGATCTTCATACTTCTTAAGCATTTCATACCTCAACAATGCTCGGAATCAGTTTAAAACTTGCATCGCGAAACCTGTCAGTCCCATCCACAAACTGACCTAACAATGAATTTTTATTTACAGGCCTTTCTGACGCATAGTAGAGAACCAAACTATAATTTGGTTTCGCTGGAACCTGAAACAGAAAATAAATTATTCCTTGCAAAGCAGCAATGACATTCATAGCACCAGAAAATCCAAACTATCATCATAATTAAAATATTAGATAATTACAAATCATCGAGTATGTACCTGGAGATTAATGACTAAGATAAATGGAAGCTTTTTCCCTGCTTCTGACTGAAATTGAGGAAAAAGCAGTTAAGATTATAGAAGACTAATTAATTTCCAAAAAAATTGTGACCAGCAAACTCAAACATTTTCAGATGCTTTCCAAGACTAAATGAAAAGCCTATTTTCTCAAATTTTAGACATTCTTCCCAATTATTTTTCTAGAAGGTAGCACGAAAACAAAAGTTTCTATATGCATCAAAGACAATGCCTAAGAAAATTAAAATAAACTGTAAAATGTCAACATTGATTGTAGAGACAAAAAAGTTTGAATGTACTCCAGTCATCAAATATCACTGATCAGGCAACTCTCAACAATTACAATCGGTAACCAAGTGAGGTACAGGTTCAACTCTTCCAACTACAAAAGTAAATTTATTACAAGAGAGATCCTTTTTCATCCCTTCAACAATTTTCAAATTTGAGAATGGTAACAAAGAAGTCAGGAGAGTATAACCCAAAAGGACGAATGCATTTTGTTGATTAGAAGCAGAAACAGGTTCCATTAATGATATAAAAAAGTAAGCTACAAATTGATAGGAACCCACTTCAATATCTCAAATAATTGGGCTAGGTAGTAGGTCTTATTAGGCTTGGGTAGAACTCACCTTGGAAAACTGGCTTGCCAAGGGAGGGTGCCCAAGCCTTTATAACCGACATGTCCACCCATTTCCCTTCCAATGTGGGATCCTAACCCACCACCACGCTTCCGCAACCGACGTCCACGTCGGCCTCTTTAGCCCTTGGGTGACTTCGCGGATCCCCTTAACTCGGGCCTCCATGCCCTTTCTCGGGGTAACAATCCGGGCCCAAGGTCAGCCTGCCACGCAAGCGTGGTCACATAGGCGTAGGACCATGACTTTGATACCATTTGATAGGAACCCACTTCAATATCTCAAATAATTGGGCTGGGTAGTGGATCTTATTAGGCTTGGGTAGAACTCACCTTGGAAAACCGGCTTGCTAAGGGAGGGTGCCCAAGCCTTTATAACCCACATGCCCACCCATTTCCTTTCCAATGTGGAATCCTAACACAAATAAAGGTCAACCAGCAGTCACCGACAGAAACTGAACTGTAAATTTCCAACAAAGCAGAAATTACAGAAAGATATGTTGTGGGTGATTCCAAACTCAGGTTTCTCTACGTTTATGGAGAACCTTTGCCCATAAGATAGAAAAATAAAAAAAGAGAAACCGGAAATGAGAATCAAAATTCTACCTGAACTAGACACTTGGGATGCAATGCAACCCTATCGGCTGTTTTTTCAACTTTGAACCAATCAACTGCAATGAGATTGAGCAAGGGGTCTCCACCCATTACCTGAAAAAATATATATATATTCACTAATCAACAATTCAACATTCTGCAGAATTAATGTGAATATGATATGTATTTGAAGGAAAGGAAAACCACCTTGGAATTATCTTTTAGGTAAGTCTTTCCTCGGATCATAAAACCCTTGCCACTAGGAGAAGCCCAACAATTAGAGTCAGTCCCTTCCTTTGCTTTTTGCAGGGAACCATGGAACTGGCTAGAATCAATGATGACAGGAGGTATACTACAATCTAATTCCTTATTTGCATCTGGAACTGCATTAACCGCATCTAAATATTTCAGTACTAAGTATTTAACAGCCGAAAGAGGAGGAAAAAAAGATAAAGTGATCAACTTTAAGCTATTGGTAGTAAAGCAGCGGGAAAATAAGTACAGAAGTTTTTGTTATAAATGAACATTTGCTTAACTATACGAAAAGGGATGACTCAGCAGATTCATGAGTGGGACGATCAAAGTTTTTTTACACAATTATGAACTGTCCAAGAATACTATAATTTGTCATGTCTCGCCTAGAAACAGGTGGTAGAAATCTAATCTACAATATTCAGCTTTTAAGTAAATACAATAGCAAATTACCATTGTAAAACAAATAGAATCTCTAAGACTTCTGACTATAAAAAATAAATCATTGCATTATTGGCTAATAAACATTCCCAAAGATGAGTTCTAAGCAAAGAGAGGACCTGAAGTTCGCTTCAAAGCTAAGCTTGAGATGGCCCAAGAGATATTCTTTAGCTTCACTTTCTTTTCCTGAACAAGATGAGAGGCTAATATCAATTCTACACCTTTTTAACAGCACGGATTCATACAAACTTAAATTCTATGATAGAGTTACAACATTTTGTTGTCCATTTTCTGAAACTTATAGACAGCACAAAGAGAGTGGAAAAAACAAAACCTTCTTATCAACTTCATTGCCATCATCACTCTCTTCATCTTCTGAGGATGATGAGTCAGCAGTAATTGCATCGTAAAACTGGTCCTGCACGTCTTCTTCATCCTCATAATCACCGATTGAAGATGAGGCATCCGAAAACTTTGATTGAATAACCATAGTTGAAGATCCACTTTTGAGATTTGGATTTGCTCCAATATATTCCTTTAGACCTGAATAATGATGAACTGGAAAAGTAACTGGCACTGCAATAAAAAATTAAACAATCTCTGCAACACAACATCATTGGTTTCACATTCACTTTGCTTGAACAAAATGCTGATATTCCTTAGACCTCTGAAGGCAATTGTCTAATCTGATCAAAACTCTATACGTTTTGCGATCTGAAAAACTAACTTTTCCCAATGCGGATCATAGACCTTATTAGTTGAATTAACATATGTGTGATGGTATTAGAGCTATTAAGACATTTAGATCATAGATTAGAAAAGAAAATAATTGACTAACCTGCCACTTGGCTTAATAATGCAAAATGGGTAGTCTTTTCAAACTTTGTGCTGGTATTTGTCTTCCACTTACACCAGCCATTTGAACGTATCTCTAACATTTGTGTCACAAGACACTTTGCACCATTTGAACCCATTGGCGTATTTAAACTTCTAATCTCCCAAGTTGATGCTACAATTCATAAATTGAACAAAGAAAATAAATTCAGTTAATGAAGGTTCACTTGTTTTATACATGGTATCTAATATCAAAAGTAGAGACACAAATTTGATCACTGGAAGTAATGTGAAACTAAAAAATATGTAGTTATACAATCAGCAATGACCAGTGGAAACTCACATCATAAATTCCATGTCACCAATGTACATAAATAAGAAACTAGCAAGGTAGGTGAATAATCTGTACCAAAGATTTGGAACATATAACTGGTACAGTAAATAAGTCTATTTTTCAGTATTTGAGAGGTGCACCAGTAATGTGCACATAAATTTCAAAAGAACCAAACTTATAGAAGTAGAAACTATTGTCTGAAAGCAAGAATTTGAAGTCCAGTGAAAACAGATAACATGAGTTGCACATGCTTAATGCATAAGGCATCCCATTAACTCTATTCTAATCAGAAATAGTAATATGCAACTGAATAGCAGCCAACTAACATGCAAAAGACCACAAGAAAGGTAGACATGTCCGCCAAGCTGTATAAAACAAAGAATGATTCAGATATTCCACAAGTTCTTCAATTTTAGAAAATAAAATCACTTACGATTAATTTTTGTACGTCGGTATCCAGATTTTAGAGGCTTCTTCTTGTGCGTGGCAGGAAATTGCAAAATTGCTGCATAAACAAAATTATGTCAGTGCCACGTACAGAGGCAAGCAGTATCTTGAACTTCTTGACTTGAACTACATAAAGTAACGTCAACCTTTGCAGAGGCTGGCTTTATAAATGCATAACATCTCAATTAAAAATTATATGAAGCAACTCTAGTCAGCTAAACATGACAATTATAACTCTTACTGTATGTTCCATCTTGACAACGAAACCATTGCCTAGAGAAGACAAAATCTCTCTTGGAATGCCACCTGCAAAACACATAATATAACAAAAAGCATGAATGAGCACCAAATAGAGGAGGAAGAGAATTTTATGGTATAAACAATGACACATTTGGACCTATAATATAACAAAAGTCGTGTATGAGCACCAGATAGAGGAGGAAGAGAATTTTATGGTTTAAACAATGATACATTTGGACCTATAAATTAACTAAGTAATATGGACTTCTAAATTTGTGAATACTAAATTAAACTAACCTAAAGCTCTTACCCTTGGCTAACCTCGAGGGTTCAGTTAAGTGGTTTAAGGCCTTTGGTTTCAAAGAAAAGAGGTCAAGAATTCAACTCCCCCAGGAGCTACCTAATTGAGCTGGATATGATATCTGACAAGTTTCCACACTTTCAGGTTTAGGTTTCAGAAATAGCCCCAAGATAAGTGAAGAACTACAACTAGTCAGCCCAAACAAAAAGAAGAGATGAAGAAGAAACAATAAGGAAAAAAAAAAAAAAAACCTATAATTTTCTCTAAGAGCATTACCGAGTGAGGTACTTTGGGTCAAACATGCCATACACAACGTCATAGTGTCCATTATAAGAATCTATCAGCTCCAAGTCACCTGTCAACATATCCCACCTGAAAAGATAACTTATTAGAGAGATAAAGTGGTATAACCACATAAAATAACTCCATAACACAAATCAAGAAACTTACTCGTATCTTTGGTGTCGGTCAAGGTTTAAGACCACCTCAAAAACAGTATCTGCATCTGCATCAATAACACCTACAGCTTTCACAAGAGCACCTTTACCACTCTACAATAAGAAAAAAGCAAACAGAGGAGAACCTGAGGCCATTTATCAATTTGATAAAAACTCTACAATTTCAATTCCATAGAGAGATGGAACCATATTGTAAAATAGAAAAGGAATATGATATGGTATTTTAATAAATACCTTAGTGTCAGAAATATCCTCAAAGATTCTAACACCTGAAACCAAAAAGAAAATGTCTCAAGCAGGAAGGACAATTGAAAGTTTTCTCTATTAACACTAAATTCTCCACATCTTTAATTCGAGCCTCTATAAACTTATACAATATTACTCCAAATGATGAAATTTTTCTTCTTATTTCAAGCACAGAAAGGAAAATTTTAACTTGTCCTAACCAGCCCATATAACATAAATTTTCCGCCAATAAAATCTACACGCATAGACTAATTTCTTCATACTCTCTGTTAGAATCTTGCAATGCATTCTCAATCCCACCTGAATCTTATGTTTCAACATATGATATTGCCTAAAATTCTGTTCTTTTTTGGGAGGGGTAACTAATCATATATGAGAGTCAGAAAAACTTCCATACATAAAATGGCTGAGAGAAACATACCATTTATTGTACGAACACATTTCCATTCATGTGCTTCAATTACATCTCCAATATCCCCTTCAAAGTACCCATCTGCCCTACCAACCAAATCCGAGGATTGCCGCAAAAGTGTCTCAGGACCTGTCACCATTTCAAGATTGAAAATAATGAAAATGCATTAAATTTCTGCTCAATCCAAGTGAAATAAAATATGTTAGCTAATATCATAAATACAAACTACCGATAAAAACCTCCAAGGGCATTAAACCTTCTTTTGAGAAAAAAAAGGACCCTAACAGAGTTATAGACTCCTAAAATTTGAAAACATAATTACAGTGGGTCACAAATGGAAGGCCACGCATTGATATACTCAGAACACAATGGGGTCCATCTGTATTTTAGCAAAACTTTAGGGAAGGCCATAAAATTTACCAAAAAAATCATGAAAATCAAAAACAAAAAATGAGCAACACCACCTTACCATGCCCGATTCTTATGAGCTTTTTCAATCCATGAGCATATCTCCTTACTCTAGGTCGATGCCCATCCAAATTGATCCTTCCACAATAAAACAAGAGAAGATCATAAGTATAACTAGTTACATAAAAGACACTTAATGTACCCATCAATCACATTATACAATATTACAGAGATCAATATCAACACTAAGCTGAAATCTCCATCCTTGATTAGGTCAAAATTATATTCTTTCAAATCAAATGCTGCATTAAACATCCCTCAATTTAAATGATGAGTTCGATAATGTTTGGGTTGGGGCCGATTGAGCCTATAGACAACATAACATGGAATTTCTCTCCCCTATCCCATATATGCCATGTCTTTAGTGTTACTGAGATATGATCCTAGTTCACTTTGTGAGAAACAAGTAAGCTGGTTGGCAACCACAACCAGGTGCTATTCTTTAAGTGAAATTTCCTCCACAACTTAACCAACATAATTGAAAGATAAAATCTATCCATCAGGGTCATTTGTAAAAATCTACCCAAATGCAAGATAAACAGCAAATAGTAAGCATACTCTTCCACCATGTTCAATTTGTTTCTGTTTCTGCCCCTTGAAAGCTCCAATTCAGCCTATAAAAATTTATAACACATCAAACTTTAAGCATAATACTTGTAAAAATTGTGTTAACTAATGACAGTGATTCGATTTCATCATAAGATCCATAGTACATTAAACTCTAAGAAAAGGAAAATGTGGATAGAGATTAAGGACTTAATAGAACAGCAGTCAAACACTATAATGCTGATCTTACAAGAAGATACAGCCCCAACATAGTATATGACTTCGACAGCATTAAGCACAACAATTTATCTGATTTACTCGTACCTGTTGCTTGGCATGATCAAATGCCTCCATCCATTTCTGAGCTTCTCCAGCTGTGGCACAAGCAATCTTGAAGGGAAAAAAATTCATTAATTTGAGAGACACTTTGGCATTGCAAAAAAGAAAAACCAAACATCTGCAAATAGAAATTTGATTTTGAATCTTACAAGGAATGTTTTATGACTGAAGTTTTTTTTTCTACTTTTTTTATAAAATAGAAAAAATTAATGCGTGGATTTATATGGAAGGCTATGTTACTATATTCAAAATTTTGATTTACTTTCTTTTTTACAAGAAACCTTAAACGTTGTATTAATTTAGGTGATAAGAAACAACTGTGGACTAGGTGTCACCAAGAATCAAAAAACCAGGAGAGAAACAAATCTGTACACTGATTTGTGATGAATAATCATCCCTCCCCTGTACAAAATAGTAAATCACAAACTTGATTTATATTTGTTCTCCCCCCTTTATCAAAATTCCGAAATTGAAATTTCCTCATCATTCTCGATTTCTCGTATCTTCTTGTGGACTAAATTTGAATTATTCAATGCAATTAGAAATATGTTGTTTGGAGAAAAAAATAAGACCCTGAAAATGTAGCATATCAAAGAAGTTATTTTGGAAACCACCTATTTTCTGATTAGCATTTACTTCCTTTGGTTGCTTTATAAATATTCAACAATTCAATCTTGAATTATTTCAAAAGTCCTGTTGGGGAGAATATGAACCAGCCTAGGATGTCGACCAACAGTCAAACAGCATATAACTTGTAACAAGATTCTAAGTAAAAACCAACAACCTTCTACAACTTCTAAATTGTTACACACATTGTAAGATATTACATGTCAAAATTAAAAAGATATAACTACCTAGCGATAATTGCAGGAGCGAAGTATAAGAAAGTAAAGCTTACCTCTCCCTTTTGTGACTCATCCAATCGATTGTAAAGCCGTATAATGTAAACATCCTACAAAGTGATCACAAAACAAATTTTAAAAATGATCAGTTAGCTTCTCAAGCTATTTACTCAAAAGAATAAGATCCAAAAGCTATCCATGGAAAGGATCAACTTTATTAGAAGAATGATTTTTCAAAGAAAGGCTAAAAAAAAATTAAAATATGTGACCTAATAAGAAAACAATTCAATACTGCTTTAATAAAAGTAAATGACATATAAATAATTTCTGGGACTTACCCCATGATTGACCCTCCGACGCCCTAGCTCCTCCACCATGAATGTAGGCCCTATTGTTCCCCTCCTAATAGGTTTCTGAAAAATAAATTAGAGAGGTTGAAATTGCTTCTAAACCAAGATAAATCAACATGTACTATGCTTTTGTTTTACATAAGTCCAAACTAAGATGGTATATATCCATTTTATATAAACAAAATTGCCAAATCCAAAATTACGTAGTGTCAAGTAAAAACCAAACTGCTCCCTGCATGCTTGGGCTTGAAATAACACTGTAAATCATCCAGTAGAATCAAGCTAGACAGCCACATGCTCTAGACTTGGAAAATCTCCAACACTAAAAATCCACAATCTCCAACACTAGACTTAGCATTCATATTTCCCTAACCAAGAGTAGCTTTTTTGTAATTTTTTTGACAGGCATAGATCTGTTTTCAAACATCCTTGAAGTCTCAATCCTAAATTAAAAAAATATATACAAAAAGAATAAAAAAGGCTAGGTTAACAGGAGTAAAATCCCAGAAATTTTACCGGAATAACATCTTTTGGTAATAGTTTACAACCATCATATTAGCAACAACGAAATATCTGTTACCAGATGATCAGTGGTAAACCTTAATGATATAATATCACTAATAAACAGTTCAGAAGCATCTTGTTAAAGGACTCTGTCCGGTAACACAATATAAAATTACAGCACTGAATATAACATAAAAGCATTAAGAATATAGCATAACTTTGTTTCCTACCGAATATTCATTGGAATCTTATTCCTACACATAAAAAAACTAAATAACTACTATCCTATTAACAATAACAAAATATTCTATTACCAGACGGTAAAAATTGAATGTTACTAATATGATGTTGAAGGTTACAAATGTCACTGTAAAATTACAGAACCAACTATAATACCTAACCATTAAGATTTTATCTAACTCTCATTGCCATAAAACAAGCAGCAAATCAATCCAGCAATAGAAATGAACAAAACCAAATCTAAAAATCCAAACTTTAGCGTCAGAAATTGAAACTTTAACACTAAATTTAAACGGAAACGTACAATGCCGGGATTTTCATGAGGATCACGTTTATACATCTCAACATATTTGCCTCGAACGAAGAGAAACCGCAGATGGCAGTATTCATGCCCAATTGAATTCACGCCCAGATGATAAACCCACCCAAAGTACTCAAACAATTTCGGCTCCTTATCTCCACCAACGGTCGCTCCCCCTCCTCCTCCTCCACCACTACCACCCTCACCACGGCTGCCACCGCCGCTGCTGGTGTCGGAGCCGGATCCCTCGCTGCCCACCTTCTTTCTCGTCGATGTGGGGTCCATTTCTCTCTCTCTCTCTTTATCTCTCTCTGTGGGTGGGGGGTTTTCTGTTAATTGTTATTATTTTGCATTCACTGGAGGAGAGAGAGAGAAGGGGAGGGAGTTTGTCTGTCATCCCCGGAGAGAGAGAAAGGTAACAGATTTTGTAAGTTTTGGATTTTTTGACACCCCTAATGTTATAACTTATAACAGAAAACTCTATAAGGTTAAATAAATTAAAAAAAAGGTCCCAAACTAAGGGCTAATATTATTGTATTTTATAAAAGGTATTATTGTTTATAAAATTATAAGGTTAATGAAATCACAATAATAAATAGAAAGAAATATTTAATCTCTATGATTAACTTCATTGATTGAAAATATTCAATTATAATTAGCAAGTTTTTTTTTTTATAAAAACACTTATTTTTCATTAATTTAAATGGAATTATCATTAAATGGTCGAAATTTTGACAGACTAATTATGTAATTAGGTTTTGGGGATGTATTATTTTCTAAAATTTATGGGATAAATTTTCCATAGTAAAAATATGGGGTTGTCAATAAAATTTTTCATTAAGGTACCCACCTCCCCCACTCGAGGTGGTCAACTTTCATGGGTTCAACGAATAATAACACCCAAAAACTATAATAGAGTTTAATGCTATTTTAATTGAATAAACAAAAATTCTACCGTGTTTTGGAAATTACACAAATCCCCTTACGATAGTTAATCATTAAGCTTTAGATATTAAAATAAACGACAAGTCGGTAATTAGGTCAATATCCATCGTTTTAATTTAAAGTAAATAAGCGCTTAATTTATATTGGTTTCACTTATATTAATGATACAAAAAAAAAAACGTGTTAATTATATCGGTAATATTATTATTTTGACAATATATATTATTAAATGTGTTGTCTTAATGAGTATTCTAAAGATATACATTAAAAGTGCTAAAAGATAAAAAAATTTAGCATTTCGATTAGAGGTGTTAGTGGACTGTGCCATGCCAAAGCTTGCGACAATTCGTGTCGGGTCGTGCCGGTCCACAAATTTGAAGACCCACGACACGGTCGGTTATATACAGTATTGTCGTGTCTCGTTCCATGGGCATACCGTGGGCCTTCCTTCAATTTTTTATAAATATTTATAAATTGTGATAACTTTGATTTATTATTAATAATCACTATAAAATAAAATAACATAAAATAATGAAACATTAAAATATTAATTGAATTTTAACACTTTTTATTACTTATAAGTTATAACTTATATAAATTACAAATAAAAAACTTAGAAATTAGGATTAAGAATTAACATTAACAATTACATTCCCATTAGAAAATACAAGTTTTTTTTTTTTTTTTCTTGCTCGCTGTGTTGGCCCGCGGACCTTGTTTTAAGGCCCAAGCACGACACAAATTGTAGTGAGTCGTGCTATGTTATGCCCAAATTCATGTCGTACCAAAAATCATGCTGTGTCGTGCCTTGGGTCGACCCGGCCCACTCACAGCTCTAATTTCAATATATAAAAAATTACGCTTAT
>WYDK02118167.1:378725-389799 GCA_009867345.2 Toxicodendron radicans
TATAGACTTCATAAAAAACTTAGTACATCGACTCATCACCGCACAAAAAGAAATCTAAGACCATAATGAAGGTACCAGATGTTATCTAAACACTAAACCCATAACCATGATGATTTTGAAATAAAATTTAAGGCATTTTCACATACACCATAAGATCAAGAAAAAATAAAATTTCGATTATATATATGGAAACAGATAAATTTAAACAAATTCAATTTGTTTTCAATAGATAAATACTAAGCAATAAGTAAAAATCCATTTTTCATAACATTATGTATGGATAATGGTGTGGTTTCAATAAGACTCTAGGAATATTATATTTACATTTTTTTTTTTAAATTGAGAAAGAACCCCTCAAGGGGAAACCCTAAAATTGTAATATATATTTTTTTATATATAAATCAAATACTGATATCAGTCAAATTTATAATTTTTATAACATTTTAAACTATAAATCAACATCTATTTGTGAGTATTTCAAATGATTATGACTAATTGAAGATTGTGTGGATAGACACACAGTCTCAAATTCGATTTTTCGTTTGAATATCTACGATTTAAGTATGAGATCATAACGATGAATTGTTATACTAATCTCTTCTAAAAATTAATTGAGGTGTACATAAACTATCGGACACATTAGTTAAAAAAGAAAAAAAAAATTTAAACAATGTGCTACAGCCCTAGCTAATACCAACTCCTTTTGTCTTTAGTAGTAACACATCCTCCAATAATAATCTCTCCATTAACCCCCCCACTATAAGTCAAATTGTGATCCTATTTTCACCCACCTCGTTCCTTGCAAAAACTTGATCTTTCTCTAACATTTTTTTCTTCTTCAAACTCTTGTCTCTGAGCAACAACTTCCATTCCATTCTTGTTGCATGTAAACTTGTAAACCACTTTCTTTTACACTCAAATCTAATGGCTTTTCACGACCCAGAGATGGCCTTTAACACCAAGGACAACATGCAACAAAGACTTGACATTCTTCACATAACTACAACTAATTCAACAACACCACCAACATCAGCGTCAACTGTTGCCAATCCTCCTCCTCCTCCACCACCAACCTGGCTCAACAACGCGATTCTCCAGCAACAAAACGATGACGTTGACCACCACCACCCGGGTTCAGTTTCAGCCCCCAATAACAACAGTGATAGTAACAACTCTAGAGAGGAGGACTGGGAGAGTGTGAAATGTAAAGCTGAGATATTAGGACATCCTTTGTATGAACAACTTTTGTCTGCACACGTGTCTTGTTTAAGGATCGCCACGCCTGTTGATCAGTTGCCGAGGATTGATGCTCAGTTGGGTCAGTCTCAGGAAGTCATGGCTAAGTACTCAGCTCTTGGAAATGGAGTTGGACACTTGGTTGACAGTAAGGAGCTTGATCAGTTCATGGTTAGCTTCTAATTATCTTAAAGTTTGTTTTTTTATGCATCTTGATTATGTTCTTGTTGCTTTTCAATATGAGATGAATTAGAATTTTTTTTTTTTTGGGTTTTGGGGTTTTTAGAGGGTAAATAACGAAGAGTGTGAGACACCCTTTTCAGTTTACTAGTTTGGTGTGCGAAACCCATGGTAGGAATTGAGACTTGAGAATTGAGAGTGTCTTTATTGTGATGTGAAAACGGTAGTGAGTTTTTTTTTAGTGGATGATGATGAAGAAGAAGAAGAAGAAGATGATGATGATGATACTTAGGTGGGGTGTTTTGTGTGGTCTGTGATGGCATCATTATAAGAATCATGCTATTGGGTACGCTTAATAATTGAGCTTTTTGGAGTGCTTTAGAGAATCTCTTTGTTGATGATCATCTTGTCGTATTACTCCACTTGATAGATGGGTTAGTGTACTCAGTCCTTTCTCTTTTGTTGCGTGTTGTGGAATTTGTGCTTGCTTCACAGAACCAACTTCAAGTCTCTCTGCTAGAGGACTGCTTTTTCTTTACTCCATTCCCCAGTCTACTAACAAGTTTTCAATGCTCTTGTTTTGTCAATTGTTTTTCACCTTCAGTAAATCTGTAATTTAAAGTGTTACTTTGTTTTTGTTTGAAATTTTGCTTCTTTGATAAGTTAATGCTTGTGAAAATATAAGTTAGCCTTTTGCAAATGCAAAATTGTTGGTTGTTATTGTAACACTAGGATAGTGATAGCCCAGTTTATCTCTTCTCAACTCTCAACGTCAATGCTTTCTTCTTTGTGATGAGAAAGGATGCTATATATCACGCTTAAGATAAGGTTCTGGGATCAAATTTCAAATATAACTTCGATAAATAAAATACAAAACTGATTTGTGATGGCATATAATGGAAGAACTTTGCTTATCTTTATAGTATATGTTAGTCATTCTTTAAACTATCCCTTAACCTTTTTGCTATTTGAAACTATCCTCGATCTGCTCCTGATAGTCCTCTCTATATGACCTTTGTTGATGGTGGCTTGCAATTATGCAATTATGGTCTAGTCGTTGGTAGTTATTTTCTCCTTGTAACATCTCAACCTTCTCTGTGACTCGGAACCAAAATGTAAAACTTTTCCTCAATACCAATTTTGCATAAATTAAATATCAAAAGGCCTGATATGCTCAAATTTGAGGACAAGATTACTTCTTAGCAGAGGAGATTGATACAAAGCATACAAAGACTTCCAGACATTGTTCATGTTTAACTTCATTTGTAGTTTAAAAGATTATTTCAGAATTAGAAAATATTTATGAAATAGTAGCCTTTTATATCTCTGAGAAATTTTAAATTTTCCTATGCTTGAGAATCAAGCTACATGCACTTTTTTGGATTATTTATGTCTATGTTCATTGTTTCCTTTTGACTCAACTATTATGTATAGTCCAAGTAGCGATTAATAAAAGAGGTTGCAGCTTTTGTGTTTTGGATGACTATTTTCCCTCCTCTATCAAGCATTAGACATAAAAACTCTGAGGGTAAGGTTAGGAATTTTTCTCTTGTGATGTGATAAATCATGACATTTCGCTTTATTTACAGTTCTTTTGACATAGACATGTCGTCTGTGGACACATTATGTACTTTTTAATCTGAATACCTTTTTTTTCCTCTTCCATTTCTTTGTTTTTTCTGATGTAGACACATTATGTTCTGTTGCTCTATTCCTTTAAAGACCAATTGCAACAACATGTCCGTGTCCATGCAATGGAAGCAGTAATGGCTTGTTGGGAGCTTGAGCAATCTTTGCAAAGCTTAACAGGTATTACTTTACTCTGGTGCTTCTTTATATGCAATATATATCAGATCTCAAATATGTTAATAAAACAAATATGTCATTTTGCTTCTATAAGTCTAACAAAGAGGATAAGACAATATTTGATATTACCATCTTTCATTTAGCCTCCTTCTATCCGGTTAAGGGCCTTGTAACGTCAAAGGAATTCTCAGAACTTGCTGTAGACTAGAAATTTACTTATCAGATAGCTTCTGTTGTTTCTGTTTAGTGGAATTCTTTTGTTTCAACTTTAAACAATTATGTATATGGAGAATGAGAAATTTCAATTAATATGATATGACAGCAAGTTGATGTGTGGCGCTTATCGGCTTATGGACTCTCTACTGGTGAACTATCAAATGATTTTCCTGCATGTTATATAGATTGATTTTCTCACTGCAATTGTCTTTGACATCTGATATAAGTGTCTTCCTTAACTGGTAAAACCTGAAATTATATCTCTGGGAAATTATAGGACACCCTCCTTTAGTTTGGATGCAGATAGCAGCCCATTGAGTAATGAAAATTATAGCCAATCTCTTTCTGCTCTCTTTCATTTGAATCTCTTTATCTCTTCACTGTCACCTCAGATTAGATTCAGATCAGAGTTCTCAACTTGATACTAAACCTTGGTGCACAAACAGGTGTATCCCCGGGTGAAGGCACAGGTGCAACCATGTCGGATGACGATGAAGACCAGGCAGATAGTGACTTAAACTTGTATGATGGAAGTCTGGATGGGACTGATAGCATGGGATTTGGTCCTCTTGTTCCAACTGAAACTGAGAGATCGTTGATGGAGCGTGTTCGGCTAGAACTGAAGCATGAGTTGAAACAGGTAAGAATAAGATGCATAAATTATTTTGGTGTGCTACTTGATGGTGCAACTGATCCGTTTTCTTCTTTTCAGGGTTATAAGGAGAAGATTGTGGACATCAGAGAAGAAATTCTTCGAAAGAGAAGAGCTGGGAAACTGCCAGGTGATACGACCTCACTCTTAAAAGCTTGGTGGCAGTCACATGCTAAGTGGCCATACCCAACAGTAAGTATATAGAACTCTTACATAGCCATCAGTTCATTTCAACAGCTTCTCAAAGTCCTGTTTGCAACTACTTATTTTTGCAGGAGGAAGACAAGGCAAAATTGGTGCAGGAAACTGGCTTGCAATTAAAGCAGATAAATAACTGGTTTATAAACCAAAGAAAAAGGAATTGGCATAGTAATCCTTCATCTTCTACTTCTTCGAAGAGCAAACGCAAGAGGTAGGCTATTAGTTGATCTAAGTGTTTCTTGTATCAAATCTAATTTTTGTACATCTTCCAACTGTACTTTGGGAAAGAAGTAATGCAGGTAAGTCTAGCAGTGAAAATTTCATGTAAAGGAAGGATTGAAGCATGACTACTAGGTTTCAATTCATGTCTACATCTTGGTGGGAAGCAACATCAGATCACTCGTTAGGGGCACAATGCGACTGGAAGGGAAACTTATGAAGACTGTTAGCATATATCTACTTTACTCATACATGAAACCTTAATCATTCAACTAAACAAGGCTGCCTCTTTATACTTACAATAGCATTCGACTCAAAAGCTGATTAATTCCTATCATGTATAGGTATGCTTGAAGACCTCTGTAACGCTTTGTCATTTTAGAGGATCAAATTTCAAGCATTATGAGATTAGAACAAAATTCTTCTGGATGGCTTTTCTTGATCATGGTCCCTGTAATTTGAGAAAGGTTTGCTTTATGGTTTTATATCTGTGAATAAGAATGCCTTTTAGCTATGAGTTCTATATGTAGTCTATCCTTTTCTACAGTCTTAGCTGTTTTCGACTTGATAGCTGCTCAACTGAGCTGAGCCAAATACTCCAATGCAAAGCTGAATGCTCATTGAAGACAATGACATTGAAAATTCAAACACAAGTCAACATGCTCTTGATATTTTTCTTCATCAGCTTAGGTTATGTTATTGCTATTACATTATGTTTTAACTACTATAATTTCCTGAAAATTTGGATGACATTAAACCTCCAAACTCCACTTGTAAAATTTCATGAATCTGTGGGTTGAGATTGATAAAAAGTGACTTCTGAAATCAAACAGAAGTAGAGTAGTCTGGAAAATATGATGTGATTCAATGGAAATTTAAATTCAAGGGGAGGACTTGGAATCTCAAGACAATTGCCTCAAGTTGCTATCTCTTCTGCCAGTCTGAACATTCACCATTGAACAAGTTGAGCAATAAAGAATTATTTACAGAGTCAACAAAATAAATAACAAGCAATCAAATGTTAGGTGAAGTTGAAGATATTGCTGTTGACTAATGAAACTAGTACACCTTATTGCTGAATATCTTAGAAGTAAATAGTCCAAAAACAAACACAGCCCTCTTTCTTGAATTTCAGAATCATGGCGGAATCATTTTATTTTAGCATTGTCGACAAGGTCTTGAGCAAGTTAGGGAGCTTTGTATATCAAGAAATTTCATCAGTATGGGGTGTCAGAGATGACCTGAAAAACTTGAGGACACTTTATCTTCTGTCAAAGCTCTGCTTTTGGATGCAGATGAAAAACAAGTTGAGAGTCACCAGTTAAGAGATTGGCTGGAAAAGCTTACTGATGCTTGTTATGATGCAGAAGATGTGTTGGACGAGTTCGAGATTGAAGCTTTACAAAAACAAGTCACTGGAAGAAAGGTATGCAACTTTATTTCATGCTCAAATTCACTAGCTTTTCGTTTCAGGATGAGCCATAAAATGAAAGAAATTAGAAACAAGTTTGATGAGATTGCAGCTGTTAAGGCTAAATTTCATCTCATCCACCGAGATGAAAATAGGTCTGTTGTGAATAGAGGGAGGGAAATGACTCACTCCTTTGTGCTTGCGTCAGATGTTATTGGGAGAGATAAAGATAATGAAGAGATTATGAAATTATTAATAGATTCGAGTAATGGCGAAATTGTGTCCATTATTCCCATTGTGGGAATAGGAGGTCTTGGAAAAACTGCACTTGAGAAATTGGTGTACAATGATGAAAGGGTAGGTAAGAATTTTGAGATTAAAATGTGGGTTTGTGTCTCAGAGGAATTCAATTTGAAACAATTGATGGTGAAGATTATTAAGTCTGCAACTAATAGAAACTATAGCAAGTTGGATGTAGACCAGCTGCAAACAATATTGCGGCGGAATTTGAGAAGGAAGGAATTTTTTACTGATATTTGATGATGTATGGAACCAGATTCCAGAAAAATGGATGGAATTGAAAACGTTGTTAATGGGAGGAGCATATGGAATGGAAGTAAAATTATTGTAACAACGCGCAGCAATCGAGTTGCCTCAATTATGAGCACAATGAGAGATGCTAATGGGTACAACTTAAAAAGGTCTTCCCTATGAGATTTGCATGTCTTTGTTCATCAAATGTGCATTTAAGGAAGGACAAGAGCAACCTCCAGACCTTATAAAAATTGCAGAAGAAATAGTGAAAAAATGTGGGGGAATTCCTTTAGCTGTAAGAACATTAGGAAGTCAACTTTATCTTTATGCCTCAAATGATGAACAAACTGGAAATACTTGAAGGATAGTGGTAAGAACCTCAACTCACAACCAATCAAAAGATACAAATAAGATTTAAGTTATGGAAATAACCAAACTCAGATTGTATTGTCTTTGATTACTAAGCAAAAATGAAGAAAATCAAGCACAAAATATAAAGGATAGATACTAGCAATTCGAGGAGCCAGCAACCTCCCACCAGTTTTCCAATGACAAAATAAAACCTAAGGAATGAAAATGATTTATGTGCCCTTATGTACAATTTGTCTCCTAGCATATTCAATGGACTTAGGACATGTGTAATATTCCCTATAACAAACTTTAGTACCCTAATGCAACCAAAAGACTACTGCTGCCCTTTCCATTTCTTCCTGGAGTAAACCTTGGAGATGGGGGGTCTATCAATACCCTTCACTTGAAGAGCCACCTTGTCTCCAAGGTGGAATTGAGGAAACTGGAGGTTGATAACATCATATAGCTCCCAAGTAGCCTCAAATACTGGAAGGTCCGTCCACTGAATTAACACCTCTTGGGTGCCATCCATGAGTTTGCGGATTGAGAGCACAGCTTTTGGCTGGACAAAAAGCTCCAATTTCTCAGTGAGGCTTGGTGGCAAGGGTTGAACCGGTGTGGAGCTATGAAGGTTGCGCTTAAGTTGAGAGACATGGAACACTGGATGAATCTGTGACGTACGCGGAAGGTCCAATTTGTAGGCAACATGGCCAATCGTTTCCACAACCACAAATGGGCCATAGAACTTAGGGCTCAACCTTTCATTGAGCTTCTTGGCTAAGGAACGAAATTTGTATGGTTGTAGCTTCAAGTAGACAGAATCACCAGGATTGAAAGTGACATCCCGACGATGAGCATCCGCAGCTTGTTTCATTTGCCCCTGAGCTGTAACAAGATTGTGCTTGAGTTCATCCAATATTGCATTTCTGTCCATTAATTGTCTATTAACCTTTTCAACATTGGAGGGAAAATCGGTCAATCTTAAGAGAATGGGGGATCTCTACCATATAAAGCTTTGAAGGGAGTCATCTTAGTGGAGCAATGGTATGTCGTGTTATACCAGAATTCTGCCCAATCCAACCATTTGGGCCAATGACGAGGTTGCATTTGGGCCAATACCAGAATTCTGCCCAATACAAAAACACCGTAAATAACTCTCCAGGCAACGATTGACAACTTCAGTCTGCCCATCCATTTGGGGGTGATATGCGGAACTGAATTTCAGAGTTGTTCCTGTAGCCTTAAAAATTTCTTGCCAAAACTGACTCATAAAGATTCTGTCTCTTTCAGAGACGATTGAAAGTGGAAAACCATGGAGTTTGATAATTGCAGAAATGAACAACGCAACTACCTCCTTAGCATTGAAAGAGTGTGATAAAGGGAGAAAGTGCCCATATTTGGTGAGTCGTTCGACCACTACCAAGATAGTATCAAATCCTCTGGCTCTAGGTAATCCCCCAACAAAATCCATGGTTAGATCTTCAAATACTTGAGTGGGAATAGGTAAAGGTTGGAGGAGTCCAACTGGTCTAAGGGATGAGTGTTTATTAAGTTGGCAAGTTGTACAAGCTTTGACAAAGTCCTGAATATCTCTCTTCATTCCCTCCCAAAAGGTGCCCCCCACCCCCCAAGGATTACAATGAAATTCAGAAAGTAACTTAGGAATGTACCTCGATGATTTGGGAAGAACAATTCGGTTCTTGTAGAATAAACGGCCATGTCTCAATCGGTAATCAGGTCGGCTATTGGGTCAATTAATAAGTCTTGGATGAGTACTTGCAGTTTAGGATCTTTATGGGCTTCCGCTGCTAACTCCTCATACTCTGAAAATGTTACGACCGACATGGCCAATAAGTCTACCCCTTCATCACTTCTGGACAGTGCACCAACCACTCGGTTTACACTTCCTGGATAATAGTGTATCTCAAAAGAGAATCCCATGAGCTTTGAGATCCATTTTTGTTGCTCTAGTGTTTTTGCTCGCTGGTCGGTGAGGAATTGTAAGCTTCTCTGATCAGTTCGGATTACAAATTTGCGACCCAATAGGTAGTGACCCCACTTGTGTACTGCAAACACAATTGCCATCAATTCTCTTTCATACGTTGATTTTTGTTTGGACGTGGGGGAGAAGGCTTTGCTGAGAAAGGTTATCCGTCTGGATTGTTGGATCAGCATAACCCTCATGCCCATGCCAGAAGCATCTGTCTGTATCTCAAATGGAAGATTGAAATTTGGTGTAGCCAAAACTGGAACCGAAGTCATTGTTGCCTTAAGTTTCCCAAATGCTTGCTGAGCTGACTCATTCCAAGTAAATGAGTCATTTTTTAAGAGTTGGGTCAGGGGTTGGGCAATGGACCCGTAATCTTTGACAAGTCTCTTATAATACCCCGTGAGTCTTAAAAATCCCCTAAGGCCCTTCACATTCCGTGGTACTAGCCAGTCCACCATTGCCTCCACTTTTTGAGCATTTGCCTCTACTCCTGTGGCTAAAATCAAGTGTCCTAAGTACTCAAGTTTTTCTTGGGCAAAAGGGCATTACTTTCCATTCATTGCCAACACATTATCTTGAAGGATCTGGAAGGCTTGGGTCAAATGGGATAAATGGGTGTCTAGGTTTGGGCTATAGATGAGGATATCGTCAAAAAAAAAAAAAAAAACTAATACAAACTGTCGCAAAAATGGTTTGAATATGGAGTTCATCAGGGATTGGAAAGTAGACGGGGAGTTAGTTAAGCCGAACGGCATGAAAAGCAACTCATAATGGCCATTATGAGTTCGAAAGGCAGTCTTAGGTTCATCCCCTAGTTTAATCCTAATTTGATGGCATCCTGATTTGAGGTCCAGTTTAGAAAATATTGTCGCCCTAGATAACTCATCTAAAAGCTCATTTATGGTGCGGATGGAAAATTTATCAGGAATGGTGAGGGCATTTAAGGCTTGGTAATCCACACAGAAGCGTCATCTTCCATCTTTTTTCTGGACCAACAGAGCTGGGCTCGCAAAAGGACTAGTGCTCGGTTGAATAATCCCAACAACTAACATTTCACCTACCATTTTTTCGATCTCATTCTTTTGGAAGTATAGGTACCTATATGGCCTAATGTTTGGAGGGTGTGATCCTTCCTTGAGGGTTATGTCATGGTCATGGGTTCGGGGAAAGGCAAATTGGTTGGTTGGTCTTGGTCAAATACTTCTTTAAACTGATCTAGAACCTGCACCACTCTACCGTCCATAGGAAGGTCTTTCGACTATGTTCTTCTTTCAATGGAACTTAATTCTAGTAAATACCCAACACCCTCACTTCAAACAGTCTTCAAAATAGATTTAAATGATACCCATGTTTTAGCTAGCGAATGATCCCTCTGCAGAGTTACTTTCTTCCCTCCTTGTTCAAACGACATAGTCAATTGCTTCCAGTTGGAGTACACACCTCCAATTGATCTCAACCAAGTCATACCTAGTATAACATCAGCCCCACCTAATGGAAAAGGGAAAAAATCTTGTTGAATTAACACCCATTGTATCTCCAAGTGAACATCACGACAAATCGCTTCTCCTCTGACAGTTTCCATATTTCTTATCATTATCCCAAAACCCTTTCCCTTCTCAATTTCTAAACCCAGCTTCTTCACTAACTCATAGGCTATGAAATTGTTGGTTGCACAACTGTCCACAAGCACAACAACATTCTCACCCTTAATCTACCCCTTAATTTTCATCGTCGTATCCGACGTAATACCCACGATTGACATCAGAGAAAGAGACATGATTTTACCTTCTTCTTTCATCTCATCGTTTGGTTCTATGGTGGGATCGTCTGTCTCCACTTCATCATCCTCCAACACTAGAAGGATTTGCAGGGACTTACTTCGACACTTATGATTAGGGCCGAATTTCTCGTCGCATCAGAAACACAGCCCACGTTCCCTCTTGTATTGCAACTCCGTGTCTGTTAATCGTCAGAAGTTTTCTCCTAAAAAAATCGAAGTCGTCGATTCAAGGCATCTCTCTTTCTTGTCGACGAAGCAGTTAAGGCTAGAATGACCACTCTCTGAGTATCGAGTTGTATTAACACTTAACCCAGTTCGTGTTGGTTCGGAGCTGGGTGTAACCCGATTGTAGTGGTCTAGTCTTCCTATTGGGCCTTGTTGAAACCGGTCGTCACAGTCAACAAAAGTAATTAATAATTCCTAATTACCGTAGTTAGCGGTAAGCAGAATCGAATCCACAGGGAGCAATTACTAACAACCTAATGTGTATTCAAGTAA
>WYDK02118167.1:389899-402604 GCA_009867345.2 Toxicodendron radicans
TGTCTCAATATATATTCAATTAATGCATAACAAGGGTTAATTAATTCTCTTAATTAAGTCATTTCATGACTCTAACAAGGATCCAATTCCTCTCTTCCACCCGATGGGCTTGTTCAATCAGATCAAACAAATTCGTAGATTTGATTAATCGGAGTTCATCCCTGATTTCTTCCTTTAATCTGTTTGTAAAAACCCCCATGAGTAAGTCCTCCCCGATGTCTTTTAGAGGAGTTGCCTGAGCTTCGAATTCTTCTCGAAACTTTGTCACTGTTCATGTCTGTCTCAGTGCAACCAGGGCTTCGTACGCAGATCCCTTAAAGGATGGACAAAACCGTCCAATCAGTGTTGTTTTAAACTCCTCCCATGAGTGAATCGGTGTCCGAGACTCAACCCACTGGTACCAGTTCAAGGCTCTCCCCTCCATACATACTGCTGCAGCTTCCACCCTCTCCGTCTCTTCATACTGATTGATGTTGAAGTATCGGTCTGCTTTGAAGGTCCACCCAAATGGGTCATCCCTGTTGAAGATTGGTAACTCAAGTTTTTTCCTTTTTCTGTCTTCTTTCCCTATATCCCCATCGCTATTTCTCCTCATATCAACACCCTCTGTATTTTCGTGGTTCTCCGATGAGGTTGATTTTTCTTTTTCTCATCCTTGAACTTCATCTCTTTCCTCCCGAAATCTCCACAACTCTCGCAACTCTAATAGATATTCCTTAATGTTTCCCATGTCCTTTTTCACCATACCCATATCCTTCTCCAAACTATCCATTCTTCCTTCTACCTTTTCCATGGTGTTAACCATTACCAGGTTTTGATACCAGTTTGATAAGAACCTCAACTCACAACCAATCAAAAGATACAAATAAGATTTAAGTTCTGGAAATAACCAAACTCAGATTGTATTGTCTTTGATTACTAAGCAAAAATGAAGAAAATCAAGCACAAAATATAAAGGATAGATACTAGCAATTCGAGGAGCCAGCAACCTCCCACCAGTTTTCCAATGACAAAATAAAACCTAAGGAATGAAAATGATTTATGTGCCCTTATGTACAATTTGTCTCCTAGCATATTCAATGGACTTAGGACACGTGTAATATTCCCTATAACAAACTTCAGTACCCTAATGCAACCAAAAGACTACTGTTACCCTTTCCCTTTCTTCCTAGAGTAAACCTTGGAGATGGGGGCTCTATCAGATAGTGAGTTTTGGAACTTAGAATATGACATTTTACTTGCACTTAGACTAAGTTATGATCAATTACCACCTTATTTGAAACCCTATTTTGTGTATTTTTCCATCTTTCCAAAAGATTACAAATTTAAAGATGTTTCTTTGATTCAATTTTGGATGGCACATGGGCTTCTTCAATCCCCTAGTGACAGTGAAGAGTAAGAAGATATCGGTATGCAGTATTTGAAGGAATTATGGTCAAGATCTTTCTTCCAAGATTTTGTATAAGAAATTGATCTGGTCACTTTTAAAGAGTAAGACTACACTCACAATCCTTTCTTAAAACAATCTCTCACAAACAATTCATCCAACAACTCCCATCACACCTTATATCATATCAACAGTAACAAAAAAAATTTAGACCCTTAAATCAGTCTGTTGTAAGATGATGTTGTGAGAGATAGTTGTCAAACTAGTTTTATTCCTTTTAAAATGCATGACCTTACTCATGATCTTAGGATATCAATAACGAAAGATGAATGGTCAATACTGAACTCAGATAACCAAATTCTTTCCAAGAAACTCAGACATTTATCTTTTGTTGGTGTTAGTACATTTGGAAAAGATCTTTCAAACTGGGGTCAATTGAGAACCATTTTCTTTCCAACTGATGGAGAGGGACCTAGCCAATCATTCATAGAATCATGCATCTCAAGGTCCCAACTTTGAAGGGTCCTAGATTTAAGTGATTCTAACATTGAAGTATTTCCAAAGAAGATTGGTAATTTGAAGCATCTTAGATATCTAGATCTAACAAGATGTCGTGAAATCAAGAAATTTCCCAACTCCATTTGTAAGCTGCAGAGTTTGCAAGTTTTAAGACTTGATGGATGTCAGTCATTGAAGGAGTTGCCTAGAGATATAAGGCACTTAACTAGCCTCAGAACGTTTGTGTTAACCACCAAACAGAAGTCTCTGCAAGAGACTGGAATTGGGTGCTTGAATTCTCTTAGAATTTTGGCAATTGGTTTTTGTGACAACTTAGAATATTTGTTTGAAGATATTGGTTGCCATAAAGTTCTTCGCACATTGATAATCTGTCATTGTCCAAGTTTAATCTCACTACCGCGTGGTATGAAATATCTAAGCTCGTTAGAAAACTTGATCATTAGTGATTGTGAAAACCTGAATCTGCATTCAGAAATGGATTTGGATGGAGAAGAAGTTCGCCAAGATCACAGTAGGACAAGGCTTAACCTTAAAAAGCTTGGCATTGGAGGATTACCACAATTGGTGGAATTGCCACAATGGCTAATCCAAGGTTTTGCTATTACCTTGCAGTACTTATATATCAGAAGTTGTCCCAACTTCATGGCACTGTCAGAGACACTGCAAAATGTTGGATCTCTGAAAGTTCTTCATATTCCCTGAATGTCCGAAACTGTCATCTATTCCGGAGGATCAAGTAAAGTAATTATTAGGTATTGACTAATCTTCTCTGTTTTCTTATTCAGCTAACTCTCAATGCTGTGATGCTATATATATGAAATGTATATTTTTCATCAGATGTTTGTTTGTTTACTATTTTTGATTTAATCAAACTCAAATTCTACCTGAGGGCTGGAGGCATTATACATTTTACTTCTATGTATGAAGCATTAATGTTACTTGAACTCGTTTATTTTTATGAATCATGGCCACAATATTTATTTCCAATTGGTTCTAAATGAGAAGCATATGCAGTTAAGTCAGGAAAAGAAGAAGAGTAATAAAGAAAACCAAATATGGGAATCAACTTCATTTTAATAAAAATGAAATAATATCAACAATGAAAGAATCATGTATGAAAAATACTAACAAATCATGAAACAAGACCTTTATCTTCCATATCAACACCACTATCAAAATTGAGAGCATAGCTTTGAGGATCATATTGAAATGTATTTTTGTAATTGTTTCTCTTAACGTATCCACCAACTTTTCTCATGAAAGTCTTCCACTTAGGCCCTGCAAATACCTCAGACACTTCCTTAACTTTCTTCGCCTTCTTTATCAGCCATGACTCTCTGTACTCCCCTCCATTCTGGTGCAAAAACTGGTTGCTATCGTTGCTTCGCCGCCATTTGAAGCAGAAGAGTGGAAAACAATCACACCCTTGTGAAGAAACATTGTTTTCATAGCAGTGATCAACATCATCTCCTTGATCTTGCTGGTTTAATGGTGAGATGAAGCTCAATTTGTCTTGAGAGAGAGCCATACGTGACACAATGAGAAGAAGAATATGTGATGAACTGACAAAGAAGAGCTTTTTATTGAGGGCTGACAAGGAGGTTGAAGAGAAATAGAAGAGGAAACATCATAAGAACGTGTAATGTTTTTGGAAAACGTTTTCTGGAAACAGATGTATGTTAATTCCACGCTGAAATTGACATTGACCCATTATTTTGCCGGCTTACCTGCTTTCTTATTTTCTACTTCACGCGGTATCTTTGGACAACTGAACCAAAACATATCAAATATCGAAATCATTTTGTTTTGGTCAAACAAGAAATAAGAAACCAAAACAAAAAATATCTAAAACATTAGAAATTGCTTCGAGATTTCCAGATTTCATGTAAGATATCTTCTCTTGATATTATCTGCTAAAATCATATCAGAAAAGGATCTTAATCTCGATAGAACTTCATACTGTTGAAACTAATGATAAGGGTTTGACAGGTCCATTCATTTGGAAAATTGAAACAAACCCACAAGGAAAAAGAGCAAAGTTACTTTCATTAAGGTTACATTTCCATCTTGATTGTATGTTAATCTCAAAATGAGAGTAATCTTTATAGATAATTGATGGTCTAATTGAGAGGTTCAAGTCAATGTTATACTCAAGTGAGAAACTGAAGAATGTCAAAATAGACAGCTAATTTACATCTTGAAACATTTTCTTTCATTTGAAACAGAGGGAAACCTAACTTCACAAAGTATAAGACCTATAACTTGTATCAGGAAAAAAGTGTGAAAAAGAAAACCATTTGTGTGTTACATTTCAAGGTGAAGACATAGCATGTATTCGTATGACCAAAGATTTAAAGAATTCAACAAACTGGTAAAGAAAAGTAGGAAAGCCATTGGCAAGGCAGCAACTAGCATGAATTATTTTCCAACTTGGGGGTTGTGCCTAGGAGGCTTGCTGTGGTGGGTTTTGTCCCTTGGGAGGAATCTTGGCTGCCATTGAGCGCAATTCGTGTGCGATCTCGGTGAAGTTTGGTCTCTCTGCTGGTTCAGATGACCAGCATCTCTCCATAAGTGATCTCCATTCTGGGTCACAAGATTCTGGCACCAGTGGCCGCAATGTATTGCTCACAATACCACCTGGTTAGCATTTCAGGTCAATGATCAGAAATACAAGTTCTGTACCCATCAATGAAAAACAAGATAAATGATTTGAAGTTAGAAGTTTACCAATAATAGCCCCATAGTGCAAGTCTGCATATGGTTCTTCACCGGTGAGAAGTTCCCACAGCACAATGCCAAATGAAAACACATCAACCTAGATTACAAGACATGCAAAAATAGATTTTAAGTTTTAGAGACCGGATAACAAATTTTCGCGTTAAGGAATGATCTCAGACAATAGATGAAAGAGTCAAAACCTTTTCGGAGACCAGGCTGCTGCTACCATTCAGAAGCTCTGGTGCCATCCATGGAAGTGTTCCCCGAACACCCCCTGAGATCAGAGTCTGACATTTCACCTTAGATAGACCCAAATCGCCGACCTAGTACCAGCACAATAACTGAGAGCTAAATCTTTTCCATATTCAAAATGCAAAATCAGAAACAATTAGAGTATGTTCTGCTGTGCATTTTGAAAATACATAGCAGTATAACCAACAGAATAAACCTAAGAGAACCTCTCAACAGCCATTGAGAAAAACTGAGAAAGTTAAGGTTCTATAACAACTTGTAGGATTCAGTTGGGTTCATTAGCTGTGCAACTGAATTGTGTTGTAACCGGCCAAAACATCAGAATTTACATTAGCATGACCTGAAAAGCTACAGAGCTTAAGGGAGAAAAGGAGTAAGTTTCTCCAATTCAAGATTAAAAACGAAATGATTCCAATTTATTGGCACCAGTTTACATAGTAAGATTTTTATGGCAACCTTTGTTAAAACTTTATTTGGGGAAAGATTTCACTAATGATGGAAGACATTTTCGCTTAAGTGAAAAGCTGAGAATGCAGAGGAAACTGATTTGTTTTTTATCCAGTCATAATAGTCTATCCCTGCTGATGACCAGTGACTAAAAATCTCCACCTTAAAGCTTTCTATTGAGGCTGCCTTATTAGCGGCTATGTTACTAGAAACTGTAGTGTTATCAAGAGCCAAACTTAATTAAAACACACATGACCCCCAAAATTACCACTAACCCAAACTTCAGTATTCATTTTTGCACCAAAAATTAAATCCATTAAGAGAATAAAATCCAGAATAACCCCCCAAAACTACACACAGATAACTGACAGTATATACATACCGTAAACCATTCAACACCAAATCCAATATTAACTTAATTTCTCAAACTTCTCCTAAAAAGCTGCAGACAGAAATCAGTTACTAACTAGGGAGATAACCACTTCAAATATCTCTGTCTTCTAAGCGCATAGAAGATGTTTCCAACTCCTTCAGCAATATGAAGATGTTGTCTAGAAAATACACGTTTCCAACAAGAATGAATCAAATTTAAAAAATTGGTTTCCTAATAGAAAATTAAACGAATAACAGTTGATCTCCCACAAATTTCAACAAAATGAATTGTAAATAAACTCTAGGCCCCCAGTTACTTACCTTGCATATTGGCCGCTGAGGATCTCTAAGATTAACGAGTAAATTGTCACTTTTTAAATCAAAGTGTACTATATTCTTTCCATGCAAGTACTCCATTCCAAAGGCCACATCCATGGCAATCAAGAGACGCTTACGCTTATCAAGATTCCTGATGAATGATACAAGCAATTATGAAACAGTTCATTAATCGCAGGGAAACAATAGCTTACAACCAGATAACCTTATCATGAAAAGTGAACGTATACTAAGAAAACCAAAACAAATTCATACCTCTCATTCTTTTGCAGAGCAGTTCTTAGAGAACCATTAACCATATACTCTGTTACTGTTGCTACAGAGCGTCCAGGGCCGTCAAGCACAACACCATAGAAAGCCACCACATTTGGATGGTGCAAATCAGCGAGCTTACTGGCCTCATTCCAGAAGTCATCAATCTGATTAAATGCAGACAAAATTTTAGCAAGAAATATCATTAACTAGATGTAAAATAATTAAAATTGGAGATTTTAATGGCAAATGAAAAGACACAAACCATGCGCTCTTGTTCTGAAGGTTTTCCAGCAAAACATCTGTCATTGATTCGTTTAATTGCAACATCAGTACCCCTCCACTTCCCATGGTAAACCGTGCCAAAGGTTCCAGAACCCAGTTCCCGCAGTTCCTCAAGGTCACTATTCTTTATAATCTGCCAAGTAAAACATATAGCTGAAATAAAATAGCTGATAAGGTAGAAAACCATAGAAAAAGAGAAATCAAATGAAGACAAAGTCTTCAACCTGCAAGCGACCAACATCAGAAGCAGGAAAACCAAAATTCAACTTCTCTGGCACTTTATTCTTCATACCCTGAGTTGAAAGAACAAAAGAAAAGCACCGTTTGGCAAACATTAACATAATTAATCAGCAAAAGGCAACATAAAAATTAAACAAGTAGAAACACTAAGGAAGTCACAAGCACAAGGCACACACATGGGGTATGAAAAATTAAATTGAGCACCTCAAGTTTGGCTTTGTGTTTCATTTCTATATCACTATCCTGAGCTTCTCTCTCTTGATTGCTTTCATAAGCAGACTCATGTTTCTCGTGTACCACCGAATCAGGATTAGAATTTGTAGCTGACTGAAAAACAGAAGCAGCTACATCCTCAGCAACAGCCTGAAGCTCTTGCTTGATGAGTTCCTCAGCTGATCCTTTAAAATGATATAGAAAACAATAAATAGCCACTCCACAGACATTAAGAGTATAAAACTATGTTATTAACAAGCAGATGAAACTATCCAACCACAAATTTCTAACCTTTTTTTGAACTTGTATGCTCTGAATTGAAATCCTTGGTTGCATCACTCAGAGGCTGCTGAACTGCATCCTCAAATTGTGCATCTGTAATTAATTCAACAGTATTGCCCGAACTGTTCTCACTGAAAGGATCCACAGGAAGAAAGGCTTCCCTTTTTGTTGCGATCTTGTTAGGTCTAGGAGGAAGAACAAGAGTATCTTGTTGTAAATTCCAAGGATCCTGATTGCTAAACAGTGAGTTTGAGGAATCCTGAACATCCCAAACCCTGCTTGATGGTGATAAAGATGATGTATTAAAATTTCCAGGGATGGCTTCATAATCAGCAGCAGTTGGGATTCTACCAACCAAATGAACTGGTTCAGCAGCAAAGAACGCAGGGTTGCCATAACAAACTTCACCAGAATCCACGTGATGAGTTCCAGCATTTGACTGTTGATATAATCCTGGATTACCTGTAATGGGAGGTTGTGCTACCTCATAGGATTCCATGGGTCGAGGATTATTCATGTATGGACCTTCTGCACTGGAACAAGGCAGCACTTCAGTCGTTTTATTCTGATTTGTGTCAAGAACTAATGGGGGTTGGCTAAAGGTATTATCTACAAGCACCTCCCTTCCCACTATTTGCTGAGGTCTGCACTCCAAGATATCATCCTTTATAATTTTATCAACAGGTAAATTATTCTGTTCATTCTTTATATTATCAGTGGGGCAGACCCGGAGAGATTCCATCATCCCATCGATCGGCCTCATATGTTCATATAATGTGCAAGGGTTCACGGTATCTTCATTAGAGACAACAGGAAGTTTGCTGGAATATTCTTTTGGAGATTCAAGAGTCAGGCATTCTGAAGATTGTACATGTACGAGGCCCACAAGAGGAGCATCACTGTTAGCAGGTTTGTTGAGTAAGGCTTCTTGTTTGACCTGGTATTTTGGTGGCAATGAACGCTCTTCTTGGCAAGAGTAAGGAACAGCGGCAGCACCTGTGAACATACCGTAAGATGGTTGTACATCACCTGCCACCCCAATCCCATCATGGGTTACTGCAATCCTAGGAAGGTCGGAATGGTCTATTCTCTGGAGGATTCGCTCTTTTTCATGCAGAGCCTCAACATTCTGAGCAAGCCCAGCAGCCTCTGATTGAGGTGCTCCAACCTGATGATCAATATGACTGAAGACCATTGTTTGCGGCAAAGTTCCCGGTTCAACAACGCCTTCCCCCAAGGCTCCAGTTACCATAACCCTGTTTACTGGCCGAGTTCTCATTGTATCTTCTATGCGAAGACTATGATAAATTGAATTTGAATCAGATATGGGGCTTGTAACACTTTCCATAGGATCTGAATGTGCATGAGGTAATGCTTTTTGGCACATATGACAGTCATCCAACTTGGGGATTTTCTGAGGAACAATTACATGTTGATGAGACAACGATCCATCAGAGAAGACAATATGCTCTGTTGGAGAAACTTGAGGCCAACCATAAGCTCCTCCAACTACTGCAGGGGGAACCTGACCCTGGTATACATTGTAGTTCTGATCAACAGGTAGCTGAACAAGCCTCGTCCCCAATGTACTCTCATCAGGATAATGCTCCAACCGAGTTTGTTGTGGTTGCATTAAGGGCTGAAACATAGTTGGTCTTATACTAACATGAGACGATGTTGGACCCATTGTCATGTGCAGCGTGGGAATAAACTGCTGAGAAGGGAGACCAGGTGCATTATCACGAAGCTGCTGTTGATTAAGTATAGGTGCAGCATGCCCCAACAGTTGAGGATTTCCGAACCCCATCTGTGGAGGAAGATGTATATAGTCAGGACGACCTATAACCTCTTGGCGAGGATCCACATAACCCTGCATATATGTCCCGGCTGGAGGAATATCACCCCCAGGTTGATGCAGATCGACCCCCATTTGTTGCTGCTTTATAGCAAAGGCTGCTGCCCTCTCTGAATCAACCTCAGACTGAGAAGATAAAGTCTGAGAAGAGCTGGACCTAACAACCGGAATACCCAATGAAACAGCCGAAGCATCTGCATAAAATGCAGTACTAGGATCCACACACATAATTTTTGGAGCTATCTCATGAGAAGCACCATAATTCTCCCTTGGTGATAATATGCTGCTTGATGGAGGCCCAGTAGCATCCACTTGACCAGAACATACACCATCGATAGCCTCACTCCCACTAAAATCAGAATTCTGTGTTGAACTCTGACTAGCTATACTCTCCTTCCTCATGATACCACCAGCACCTACATCTGGAATCCCATTCACTGCCTCCACATATCGCTGCCCACTGTCATGTATATCCCCAAGTTGCACCATCCCAGAAGGATCAAGTTCCAGAGCCGAAAACAAAAACACCCTTAATTTAGCTGACCCGTCTGAAGACCTTTCAACCAACTTTTCATATTCATCCATCATATTATCGAGATCATCAGGGCACGAAACTGACACCAATGCATCAAGATCCTCATCAGGAAGCTGGTACTTGATAACTACAGGTTGCCCATAAGTATCCACCATCTTTTGCACTAGCGCATTAAAGCCCACATCTCTCCGCACACTAATAATCCTCGTTTGCCCTCCAACATATCTCAACATACCATCACTTGGTCTAGGTAAAATCTTGCCTCCAAAACTACACAAAAACTTAACCTTCTTCCCCGATACGGAATCATCCCCACCCTCATCACTAACCTGATCTATCCCATTACCACTACCCCTATTCCCCAAATTAGGAATTACACCACAACCCGTAGCTAAATCATTGTTATTCACCTGATCACTACCACTACCACCAATAACAACCCTATTCCCCAAATTATGACTATAACCAAACCCAGCCCCCATTTCACTACTAGCCTGATCAACAGCATTCCCAACAACCCTACTCCCCAAATTGGGATTATATGTGTACCCAACAACCGGATTAACAGCCGCTTGCCCAACCGGCACTGCCATGGGCATAAGTGAACCCCAAACAGTGGGGGCCACACCTGGCGCAGCTGCCACCGCATTGCTGTACCCTAAACCTACAAACCCGGCATCAGAAACAGGTGCCGGATAAAAAACAGGTATAGACCTAGGGCTACCAGGCTCACGAACCGGGTTAGGATAAAACGCTTGATTGGCAGTTGAAGCAACCGCAATGCGGGGCTCTTCAGCTACACTCCTGGCTATATTTAACGGTCTTAGACCTTTTGGTATTGAATTTTGATCAAATGCCATATCTACAAGATGGGATTTATATAGAAATGTCACTAAATCATGTAAAGCTGGAATAAGCTGCAAACTGATAAACCCTAATGAGATTAAACAAAACCAGAGACAACAAAAAAAAGGGTTTTTTTTTTCTACAAAAGCGTAATAAAAAGAGAGTAAACAAAGAGATGGATAGATACCTGATATTGACAGAGAAAGAGAGAGACAAAGAGAAAGATTGAGTCGGTGAAAGAAGCTGGCGCTATCCTTTGATTCAGGACCTACTTATTCAGAATCTGAGCTCAACTCTCTCTCTCTCTCTCTCTCTCTCGCTCACTAGATTCTCTCTCTGATTATTAATTTTTAATAAAAGGTTTTGGATTTTGTGGGGGAAGTTTGAACTAAGAAATGAAGATAAATGAAAGAGGGGGGTTGTTGTTGGAATTTGTATGATTGTATCTGTGTTTTGTTTTCTTAGTTTTTAAGGAAAGTGAACAGAGAGAAGGGATGACGGCACGTGGAGTCTTTCATGCAATGTGTTTGTGTCTTAATCTTAGATCAATTCAAAGAAAGTGACCTTATTGTGTTATCAATTTTCAACTTCACTTTTTATGATTCGGATTTTTCATTTTTATTATTATTATTTTTGTTATATTTTTTTATTTTTTTATTAATATTATTAACATCGAACATTTCACGTTATAAGTATTGCAATGTTTATTGATTTAAATCATCTTCCATAATGAGTTTCTGGATTAAAGATAGATGGATTAATTACGGAATGGGAATGGTATGACTTTGTCTTGTGGGTTGAGTGGGATTCCACTCCATGTTAATGTTTGGGATTCCATTAATTAAGGCTCTTCATGTTTCCATGGTTAGGTATTAATTCAAAAGGGATTTTAAAGTTAAAAGGTGGTGAAAAAGGATTGAAAATCCAATGGGTAGTCTCCAAATCAATATGATAAAACATAATACAAGTTGAGAGTTTGGGACAAGTTGAAAACCATGATAATTCAACATTAATTAATCTAATCAATTTCTACAAACCCACATTAAAATACTCAAATAAATACCCAAATATTTTTTATTTGTAACCAATATGTCCGAATCAACTTATGCGTATCTCGATTAATCAATGAAAGAGACTAATATAACAACCCACTATCATGGTTTTCCACTTAAATTGCATATATTCAAATGAGGAATCATATTTGAGACATTATATATATTCACACTATCTCCAATTCATCATAATCATATAAGTTATCCACAGATGGATCCCATTTTTATTTTTTTTATTCTGCCATTTATTTTACATAACATATAATATAAAGCCATAAATCAAGTCATAGCCATAGGTGTTTGTTATTTATTTATTTATTTTATGGTAGCCAAGTTGGTAGTTGGTATAGGTAGAGTTTGTTAGTTCATGGTTTATGGGTATTTTCAACTTTGTGATTTGTTTATTCAAACTATCAAATTTGGATGAAGTGAGTGGATGAAAACTAGTGGAAGCTACAAGGAAGTGAAAGTGTTTTATAGAAGCATCCAATAAATATTAATTAATTAATTAGGGTCAAAAGTCAAGTATATATATTTTAAACTATGATTAACCAACTAAGCAAGTTACATTATATATATAATCAACTTGAATATGAGACAAAGTTTTGCTTGACTAAATGATACATTAAAGTGAAAAAGGGATAAAAAGGCATATTATTTTCTATTTTCTTTGAAAGATTTTTCTAATCAAAGGAGGATATTCATCTTTGATTCCATGACTTTTGCAATATATATATAGACCACCGCCATTAATTATAAGTATGACCCCATTTAGTAGATATTCAAACCTTTGATTAAAGGTCATAGATGATTATCAAATCACTAAAACTTATGCAATCCACAACCGAAAGCTTGGGAAGAAGATGCAATTCTTTTGACTATTTGGTGAAGCTGTTTGTGGGGTATGAATAAGGATATGTTTCCCATGAAGATATCACTAAGAATGATGTGAACAATCTACACGTTGAGGTTGTCTTTTCAATTCAAACTCTTGGAGAATGGAAAACTACCAAAACAAATTAGGGTGTGTTTGGTTAGGGGGTAAATTTGTTTACTGGGGTCATGTCTTCTTTTATTACCTCATTACCTTGTTTGGTTGCTTAAGTAATAAAAC
>WYDK02118167.1:419589-435861 GCA_009867345.2 Toxicodendron radicans
TAGGGTTTGATCGTCTTTTTAAGTGATGAATGATAGATGTTTCCAGCAGGAAGATTGTTAGTTAAGTGCTTAGATACGTGGTTATTGATACCCAGATGCTAGAATTTCTAAATAAGGTACCATATGTCAAGGCATGGGCTTTTTTTACTACTGGACCTAATTCTTTAGTGTAACACACAACTAGAGCAAAAATTGATCTTTGTGAGTGTTTTTGCTTGGTTGCTTAGAAATTCTGGGAGAACACAGGGAAAAACAAGGGAAAGTTTTGACTATGATTTTGAAAGTATAGAAGAATCTTTGCTAAAGATAGTCAGTTAGTTGAATCACATATGTTTTGTAAATATTTTGTTTAGGAGCATTAAAAAATTTATTAAACACTGTTAGTTACTGTATTATTGACATTTTTATCCTGTTATTCAAATTTGAAAATTTAGGTTTAAAAATTGTGATTTATTAGGTTTCCAGCCTTTTCTTGGAAGAAGATGAAAAATGGTTCAGTTTTGTGGATTCAAATATGGCCGGGGGTGGACAGGGACCAATTTTATATGTTCTGTTTTATTATGATTGCTTACTCTTTTGTAGTGGCCATCTTAAACCCACTAGGTTCTTATGAATTATGGCAGATTTGAAAAGAATATGGATGATAGTTTATATGATGAGTTCGGAAACTACATTGGACCTGAAATAGAGTCTGACCAAGAGAGTGATGCAGAGGAAGAAGATGAAGACCTTCCAGACAAGGCTGCTGAAGATGAGCCTGTGTCAGATGGTGAGGGTGCAGCCAATGGGTGGATTACCGCTGCTAATGATGTTGACATGGATAACCAGATTGTCCTTGCTGAGGATAAGAAATACTACCCAACTGCAGAAGAGGTTTACGGTGAAGATGTTTAAACTTTGGTCATGGACGAGGATGAGCAGCCTCTTGAACAACCCATTATTAAACCTGTGAGGAATATCAAGTTTGAGGTTGGGGTGAAAGATTCTTCAACATATGTATCAACACAGTTTCTTATCGGTCTCATGTCAAATCCTGCTTTGGTACGGAATGTTGCGCTTGTTGGGCATTTGCATCATGGGAAGACAGTTTTTATGGATATGTTGATTGAACAAACACACCATATGTCTACATTTGATCTAAATAGTGAGAAGCACATGAGATACACGGATACGAGGATTGATGAGCAAGAAAGAAGGATATCAATCAAGGCAGTTCCAATGTCACTTGTTCTAGAGGATAGCAGTTCAAAATCATACCTTTGTAACATCATGGACACCCCTGGTCATGTCAATTTCTCTGATGAAATGACTGCTGCTCTCAGGCTTGCAGATGGTGCTGTTTTAATCGTTGATGCTGCTGATGGGGTGCTGGTAAGATACCCATTCTGCTGCAACTTGGAATCATTCCTCTATCAAAATAATCCAATTATTTTCACATTATTTTTGGTTGTTAGGCAGAATTCTGTTTAGTTATCTATTTTCAGGAGTCACCATAGCTAGACCAAAACGTGAAGTTTGAAAATACTAAGGTGATAGGTATCTCATTGTGGGCATAAATGTTGGCATGAACTCAAGTTATGGTTTTTATTTTTTAAAGATTGCTGTCACAAATCAAATAATCTCTATTAAATTCCATGTGTGTTCTTACCTTTGAATTGTGCTGTTTAACATGATATTGTTAGTGCTGGTCTTTTCAATGGAATGTCTTTGACCATCATTTGTCGCTTGGTGTGAAGCATATGATAGTCATGAGTTGCTTGGTATGATAATTCTGGTCTTTTTGTATGCACAGGTAAACACAGAGAGGGCTATACGCCATGCTATCCAAGAGCGCCTGCCCATTGTAGTTGTAATCAATAAGGTAAATTTAAATCCAGCTGTGCTCAATTCTAACTTTCAAATTTTATTATGAACTAGCGCTTCATGCCTTAGTGTACCTACCCTTTTATTTTTGTATATTTTTTCCCCTTGAAGGTTGACAGGTTGATAACAGAACTGAAGCTGCCTCCCAAGGATGCTTACCATAAATTGAGGCATACAATTGAAGTCATTAATAACCACATTTCTGCTGGTTCAACCACTGCTGGAAATGTTCAAGTTATAGATCCAGCTGCTGGAAATGTCTGCTTTGCAAGTGCCAGTGCAGGATGGTCCTTCACTTTGCAGTCATTTGCTAAATTATATGTCAAACTCCATGGGGTCCCATTTGATGCTGATAAGTTTGCAGCTCGTCTTTGGGGGGACATGTACTATCATCCAGAAACTAGGAATTTCAAGAAGAAACCTCCTGCGAGTGGAGGGGAAAGATCGTTTGTCCAATTTATTCTTGAACCCCTGTACAAAATATATAGCCAAGTGATTGGAGAACATAAGAAGAGTGTGGAGGCAACTCTAGCAGAACTTGGTGTAACTCTTAGCAATGCAGCTTATAAATTGAATGTCAGGCCTCTGCTCAGGCTGGCTTGTAGCTCAGTTTTTGGTGCAGGCTCAGGCTTTACTGATATGTTGGTTAAGCATATACCTTCTGCCAAAGAAGCTGCAGCAAGGAAAGTAGACCATATATATACAGGACCCAAAAACTCTATGATTCACAAGGCCATGGTAGATTGTGATCCTTCTGGCCCCCTTATGGTCAATGTGACCAAGCTGTATCCCAAGTCTGATTGCAGTGTCTTTGATGCTTTTGGTAGGGTTTACAGTGGTACAATTCAGACAGGGCAGACTGTACGTGTGTTGGGAGAAGGCTATTCCCCAGATGATGAGGAGGACATGACTGTAAAAGAGGTAACAAAATTATGGATTTATCAAGCTCGAGATAGGATACCCATAAGCAGTGCGCCTCCTGGTTCTTGGGTTCTAATTGAAGGTGTTGATGCATCAATTATGAAAACTGCCACTCTCTGTAATATGGATTATGATGAAGATGTGTACATTTTCCGGCCACTACAATTCAATACCCTTTCAGTGGTAAAAACAGCTACAGAACCCTTAAATCCTAGTGAGTTGCCTAAAATGGTGGAGGGTCTTAGGAAAATTAGCAAAAGTTATCCTCTAGCCATAACTAAAGTTGAGGAGTCTGGGGAGCATACTATTTTAGGTACTGGAGAGTTGTACTTGGATTCAATTATGAAAGATCTTAGAGAGCTTTATTCTGAAGTTGAAGTCAAGGTACTTATTTTCTTATACCACTTTGCTCTTGGAAAAATTTATCTTCTTCGTCTCTATTGGAAACTTTTGACTTAATAGACATACTCTGTTTAAATTATAGGTGGCAGATCCTGTAGTCTCATTCTGTGAAACAGTGGTAGAGTCTTCATCGATGAAATGTTTTGCAGAAACACCCAACAAGAAAAATAAAATCACCATGGTAGGGAAGCCACTTAATTTTTATTCTGGATCCGGGTGCGTTTGGGAATTGAAATTAATATGGTTAATCTAATAAGTTTTTCTAAATGTCTATACATTTGGCAGATTGCAGAGCCACTGGAGAGAGGCCTTGCAGAAGATATTGAGAATGGTGTTGTAAGCATTGATTGGAGTCGAAAGACACTTGGTGATTTCTTCAAAACAAAATATGACTGGGATTTGCTGGCGGCTCGTTCCATATGGGCATTTGGCCCTGATAAGCAGGTAAGATGGATGCTTTACATTTTTTAGGGGTTGCAGGAGGTATATTATATTATTTTCTCTAAATTAACCTTGAAATCTTATTGTAATTCTCGTATTGTCCTATGAGCCTAACATGATTTTGCAACATATTTTATATCTACAGGGACCTAATATTTTATTAGATGATACACTTCCAACTGAAGTTGACAAGAACTTACTGGGTGCAGTCAAGGATTCCATTGTTCAAGGGTAAATTATCTTCTTATTTTCATTTTCTGGCTCCAAATTATTTCTTACCACTTATAGTTTTATGACATTTTTTACAGATTTCAGTGGGGTGCTCGAGAAGGACCCCTCTGTGATGAGCCCATCAGAAATGTCAAGTTTAAAATAGTTGATGCAAGGATTGCTCCTGAACCTCTGCATCGAGGATCTGGTCAGATGATTCCCACTGCTCGTCGTGTGGCCTATTCGGCTTTCCTTATGGCTACCCCACGGCTTATGGAACCAGTGTATTATGTGGAGGTAAATGTTTGTTTATAACGTAAATGAATTGCATTTTGAAGAAAGGTTGTATGCAGCTGGCTGCCTCTTTTAAATTAAATGAACTTGAATGCCAGGATCTTGAGAATAAGTGGTAGTCTGATCTGTCATTTTCTATTACGTCCTTCTAAAACCTTCTGGTATACATTCATCTCAAAAAACGTCTTCTAGTATACATGCATTTCATTTTGATGCAGTAGAGTTTCTCAAGGTTATCAAATAAACATAAAAGTATTCCTTTGAAGTATGAAGAGTATGTTCTTTTTTTACCCTGGATGTTGAATTTTCTATGGTATTACTGAGGAAAAACTGTTTCATTGAGGTAGAACTTTTCACTAAAAGCTTTTGACTTTGATGTTCTGGTTATGTAATTGAGTTGTTGCTGTATTTCAGATACAAACTCCAATCGATTGTGTCTCTGCGATCTACACAGTATTATCTCGCAGGCGTGGGCATGTTACAGCTGATGTTCCTCAACCAGGGACCCCATCTTATATTGTTAAGGTATGGAAAGCTTTGCATGCTGCAGTCCCTTCAAAAATTGCTTCTATTACTGATTATTTTATTGGAATTTAGACAAGTAATGACTAGACTATTTTGCAATCCTTATCGTATTGACTTTCCAACAAATACCTTGTTGTATATTTCATGTGCATGCAACTGATTCTTGTACTTATGAAGAATCGGTGAAACCATGGGCGTTGAGTTTCTATGTAATGCATTTGCTTGTTTTAGTTGTTGCATTAATAATTTTTGGCCATTGGTTTGCAGGCATTTTTACCTGTAATTGAATCATTTGGTTTCGAGACGGATTTGAGGTACCATACTCAAGGGCAAGCATTTTGCCTCTCAGCCTTTGATCACTGGGCTATAGTTCCTGGAGATCCCCTTGACAAGAGCATAGTTTTGAGGCCACTTGAACCTGCCCCAATCCAGCACCTTGCTCGTGAATTTATGGTCAAGACGAGGCGTAGAAAGGTATGACTCCAATCTTTCCCTCATGCCCCACTCTGTGTCCCTTAGATTCAAAAGTTGTGGTCAAACAAACCTTTTGTCAGAAAATGCATGAAGATTATCTTGTCTAAAATAAATTTACATGATTGCTATAGTAACCAACATGCCATCTTGTAGGATCAATATATTTGTGATGCTACTTATTATGGTTGTTATTTATGCCGAAAACTTTGCTGTGTTGAGCCAAATGATGATAATTGGATTCTTTGAATGCAAGAAGTAACATTCTAGGTTTCGCTCTGGATTTTGCAGGGTATGAGTGAAGACGTGAGCATAAACAAGTTCTTCGATGAAGCCATGGTGGTGGAGCTTGCCCAACAGGCAGCTGATCTCCATCAGCAAATGATATGATGGATGAGAACAAGTTGCTATGTTGGTCTTGAGAGCATATTCTATCCATTTCCTTTTGTTAAATCCATCAGGGTGTAAAGTTCATAACAATGGAGTACTTATTGTGAAGCTATTAGTTAACTAAACACCACTTACCAGCACTGCCCCTAGCAATCTCAAGTTTCTGCTAGTCCAAACAAATTTTGATTATGATTCTATAGAGTTGTTTTATGGATCTGTTGTTGAATTTGATTCCCTATTTTACAAGGGTTTGTGAGCTAATCTATCCAGTAGATGTCCCTCTTCTTGTTGCTAGTGGTTTAGTGTTTCTCAAAGATGGGTAGTACATTATTGAAGCCGCACTGTAAACCTTTTTCTTCTTTTTGTATCAATGAGAAGTTTTTAAATTTATATTTAAGCATTGAAACTATTTCTATAAATATAGATTTTATTTTTGATTGTATTTAATCGTTTATTGTTGGATCACTCTTTTATTTAGGTAAAATAGGGCTCATATATTTAAATACATAAATAAGTTTAATACAAATTGATACCAAATTAAATGAATAATAAAGAAGTTCTATAAATAAACTATGTTGAAATTATTTTTGTATGAGTTTTGGCGGCTATAAAATGAAATATAAAATAAAATAGTTGAATCTTCCTCCATGACATTGATGAGCTCTTTCAACAAATCAACTTCCGCCCACATTTGATTTATAAGCAAAAACCACCCGACATGACCAAACCCAAATCAAAATCAAAACTTGTTTAAGATTCAGATTCTTTCTTAGTCTTAAAAGTTAAAACTCACCATCTTCGCCAACAAAACCTTAGATCGAAGATGGTTCAACCCCAAGAACCCGTGAAACTATCACCAGGTTTCAGTCTTTTCCCATCTCTAAAACCCCCTAACAAAACCTTTTTCTTTCACCAAATCACAGCTCTTTTCATCACCTTTTTAGCTTATGCTTCTTTTCACGCCTCCCGTAAACCCCCCAGCATTGTCAAGAGCGTTCTTGGCCCCACTTTTCAATCCGATTCTGATTCTGGTTCTGATTCTGGGTGGGCCCCTTTTAATGGTCCTCATGGTACTCACAGGCTTGGTGAGCTCGACTTAGCATTTCTTACTTCTTATTCTTTAGGCATGTATTTTGCTGGACATATTGGTGATAGGATTGATTTGAGATTGTTTCTTGTTTTTGGAATGATCGGAAGTGGTTTTTTAACTATTCTTTTTGGTTTAGGTTATTGGTTTAGTGTTCACTTGTTGATTTATTTTGTGGTTGTGCAAATCTTGTGTGGATTGTTTCAGTCCATTGGGTGGCCTTGTGTGGTAGCAGTAGTTGGGAATTGGTTTGGGAAAGAGAAGAGAGGGTTGATCATGGGAGTATGGAATTCGCATACATCTATTGGTAACATTATTGGCTCTGTTGTGGCATCTGGGGCTTTGGAGTTTGGTTGGGGTTGGTCATTTGTGGTGCCTGGAATTTTGATCATCTTTGTTGGGATTTTCGTGTTTTTTTTTCTTGTTGTGAGGCCTGAGGATTTGGGGTTTCAGACTACGGTAGAAGAGGTTGAGATGAGCGTGCAGAATGAGGAGAAATTGGAGAATGAGGAAGTGGGACTTCTTGGAACGGAGAGTTCGGATTCTTTGCAAGCGATTGGGTTCTTGGAGGCATGGAGGTTGCCAGGTGTGGCACCATTTGCGTTCTGTCTTTTCTTTTCGAAGCTTGTGGCTTACACTTTCTTGTACTGGTTGCCATTCTACATAAGGCACACAGGTACTTGTTTCTACAGAAACTTGAATTTAAGCTTGTGAGATTGAATTTTATTGTTGCTTGATGATATCTCTCGAGTGAAATGCATCATTGTACTTTTATGTAGTGGGAAAAATACCTTGTCTGGAGTAAGGATCAAGTAGGAAATTTCTCCGATAGGCACAAATGATAGTTTAAATCTCACGAATAAGATTTTGCAAAACTTGTTTTAACACTTAGTTGAAGCAACGCCGAAGCTCTTATTAGTTGTTCATCAAGATGATGCATATGTTAGATAAAAAAAAAATAGATAGCTGAGCAGCTTCATTTATATGGAATTTGTTGGAAAGGTCTCCCATTAGTAAAAATGGTTGTGGCGATGCTTAAGCTTTCTTCAATTGCTCCATTGTAGTTGATCCATTTGTTGCTTAAAATTCTTTGGATACCAAAGAACACTTCATTAATAACTTTTGTTGGAATAACAGCTGTTGCTGGTGTACATTTGTCACACAAAACTGCCGGGATACTTTCTACTATATTTGATGTTGGAGGAGTTTTTGGTGGAATTCTGGCAGGATTCATTTCTGATGTGATTGAAGCTCGTGCAGTTACTTCAGTTGTATTCTTGATACTATCAATTCCAGCACTTATATTGTACCGGGTTTATGGAAGTCTATCTATGATCACCAACATCGCATTAATGTTTATTTCTGGGTTGTTAGTGAATGGCCCTTATTCACTGATTACAACAGCTGTTGCTGCTGATCTTGGCACGCAGGATTTAATAAAGGGGAATTCCCGAGCGTTAGCTACTGTGACTGCCATTATAGATGGTACTGGTTCTGTTGGGGCAGCTCTTGGCCCTCTTTTGGCCGGGTATATTTCCACCCAGGGATGGAATAGTGTCTTCTTAATGCTTATTGTTGCTATTTTCCTGGCGGGGTTGTTCTTGATTCGTGTTGCTACTACAGAGATTAAAGGGAAGCTAGGTGAGGGTAAAAGGCTTTGGAACAGCATAACTACACAATGATGGACAATGCTTGAAGTTTTCTTTTGTATATTTTTTGTACCACATTAGAAAACGGATGTTATATTTAGGAATAGGCGAGGCCATTATACATGTATGTCTTTGTATTACATTCTTTATACACTATTCTATTTGCTTGTACATTTACAGGAATTATATTTGATACCTGTTATTTTTTATACCTGAGTGGGTAGATTATTATTTTGCCAAACCTCAGGGGAAACTAAAATTAATAATATATTATATCATTCTTTTGCCATAAGTTGCAATGACATGGATACGGCAATGGCAACGGCAGACCAACTCAAATGCTCAACTCTAAAAACGAACTTGAGAGGGGTTCTTAGGTGTTAGAACAATCAATGAACTTAAAATATGTACAAATTAATTTATATTACATGAAAGTAATGATACTACAATATTCTTATTATTCTTATAATTCACAGTTTTGGTATTTGTCTAAAGCTCTCTCTATTTCCTTCTGTTTATAAGAGGAGAGAAAGATAGTTTCTATTTCCCCAACGAATTTATATTCACAAACAAACTCCAGGGAAGGGAGCAGCTAGAATATTATTAGTAACTGGTCCTCTCTCCTTCGGCCACCATTACCGAATAGCCAAATGGCAAGCAAATATTCTAAACTTCTATCCTTCTAAGAGGCATCTGAGATTTTGAAGCCCCTCAGCTGAAATGCTTCTATGAACTTTTGCCTTTTGTACAACCACATTAGGAGGTGGCTCCAAGTGAAAACTCACCATGACAACTGTCAGATTGTCTGTCGATCCACGCTTTATTGCTTCCTCCACAATTTCCTTGCAGCATAACTTCAAGTCATTATGCTCTTGGAGCCTCCTCCTGGAAAAATCTACTGCATTTTGACTTGAAAACACATCCCATATTCCATCACTACCAATGATAAGAAATTCATCCTCCTTGGTCAGTGTCACTAATTTTAGTTCTGGTTCAGCGCTCAAGGGTCCACCCCTTCCACCCATTTCCTTCATTCCTTCAAGATGCCAATCACCTAAGGCACGCGTCACACCTAGCTGACCATTCAAGTAACCATCATCAACGTATCCACCCAAGGACTCAACACGCATCCTTTCCTTTTCGCAGCAAGGTCTGTGATCCTTGGACAGTTCTACAGCTGCTCCACGTCGGGACAGTACTGCCCGACAATCCCCTGCGTTTGCCACAAGTAAAGACCTGCCAGAGGACGATCCTCTTTTATTCAGACTAATAATAAAGTATGAATGTGACTTGAAAAGCATGAATTGAATATGGCTATATTAATATCAGGGTTGTCACAGAGAGGATGAAAGAAAATTTACTAAGTCTCTAGATAGATTCAGCTTTCAAAATCCATTGAACTAATGTACTTACACCAAGTTGCACTGTGCCCTGTACATTTTTAGGTATTTTTTCCTTTTCAAGCAGAACACAGTTCATTCTGACACCCCCAAAGAAGATTTTAGAGTTTGAAACTTTAGAAGGAAGCTTGGGAGAAGACACTTACCTTCCAAATATCATAGCAGTAAGTACAGTTGTGCCAGAAGGCATGACAGACTCAAGTGAGCACGACTCCAAAAATGCACCATCAGTCTCTATAAATGACCTTGTGACCACTTTCTCAAGTTCTAGAGGGAAATCAGCATCCTCAACAATGACTCTAGGCAAATGGTCACGGACGAAATTTGCTGCACACTTTCCTCCATGCCCATCAAAAACCTGTTTCCCAAAGCAATTTGATTTTGATGTCAGAATGAGAATCCAACTTTGACAGTATTAATATCCATAGGTGTTCACTGGCTTTGTTTTCCTTTTAGTACTAAATTTAATGCATTTTCAATAAAATTGTTTCTAACTGCATAAACCAACTTGAGAGCTAGTCTCCTAGAATCAGAACAAAAATCTTTTAACTAAGAAAAAAGGAAATGAAGATTCTGCAAATCATGGAATTAGAGATCTAGAGCATTATTTTCCTTCTCTTTTACCTTATAATACTTGTAGCTTCAAAGTTGGTCATCATTTCCATATAGAAAACTGGTTAGTGTTGGAGTTATTAACCAAATAGTGCAAAAAAATCAAAGTTAAAACCATTATGTTTCGTTTATTCTCTTCTAGATATAATAGAAACTAACAACAAAGAGAAATTGCTGTGAAGTACTGAAACAAAGGAGTTATGATAAGAGAGTACAGCAAACAAACAGCATAATTGGATAAGAACTTACCCCATAGAATGAAACAGCTTCTTCATCACTGAGCAATTTATAGCCAAACTTCTTAGCCAAATCACTTATGCATACATGAGTGTCCTCCATATATGGCCGATCACCAATGTCAGACCACTCTCCTGACCGCAAGGTAGGGACAAAGTTTGTAAACTGGTTCTGTTTTCTTTCCATGGTAACTGTATCCTCACAGATGCTTTCCAGCTGAATGAACCACAAAGATATAAAACGATAATCAGAACAATAGCAAGTTTAGAAGAAATTAGCACAACTTTGGAAAGTGATCAAACTTGAGGAAAGTTACTAATTGTTAGTAAATGAGCTACGGAATACCTGGGCAAAAGTATGAGAATATTTTAGTTGGAACCCACAATTTCTAAGATGTTGGAATTTAAAAGCAGAACAGAGGACAAAACTAACTGACGATTTAAGATTCTACATATGTCAACGGCTAGATTTTAGTCATCCTCACCTTCAGGTTTACCTTTAGTTGGAACCCACAATTTCTAAGATGTTGCATTAGACTGACTTGTAGCTAACGCTCATTATTATGAATTATTAACTCTTTCTCCTTTGATATTATGTATCAACGAACATACTAACGCTTATCATGGAGCAATTGCGTCTAAAGGGCATTTGATTCGGAAATACATTTCAACAGCTAAATCCAGAGAACAATTCAATTTTCTTTAAAATTATAATGTTAAACAACTATACTCCATGCAAAATAAAGATTCAATCCTTGTTTCCAAGCTACACATGAGTAATTAGAATATGGAAGCTGAGGCAAGAAAAGGATTCTGGAAACAGCCCCGAGATCCTGAGCAGTTTTATGAAGGCACTGATCCTTTGTGAGAAAAAAAAATACATATCATGTTATAATTCAGTTCTATCAGTCACTGTTTTATTCAAGTTTTAATTGTTGAAAACCTTTTAGATATAATCTCATAGGGCATGCTGAAATTAAGAGAAGTTGCAGAGAAAACAATAGAGCAACAACGAAACTGCTAAAACAATTCATCCAAACAGAAAAGAAGCTACTTCTAAACAACAACAAAGCTCGTGGGTTCACACCATCCAAAGAAAATCCCATCTTATGACTAATTAGCTCATCATAAAGCTCAAGACGAAATTGAGATAAAATAAAGGAGACTTACAGGAAATAAATTGACAGAAGAGTTGTTCTCCAAATTATCCATCTGGGTATCTAAAAGCTCGCAATGCAAAGGCCAAGAAGTGGTCTTGTTGCTGGTGGTGGTACTGTTATTGTTATTGTTACTGTTACTGTTACTGTTGTTGTCCAATTCTTGCACAACTTGGTCTGCATCCTGAACACACATGATGATGATGATGTTGTTGTAGCAGTTGTAGTTGATGATGTTGTAAATAAAATCGATATAAAAAGTTTGAGTTGAAAATTGGTTATGAAAGGAGGAAGAGCAAGTTGCAGGTATCCAAAGTAACACAAGTAGGAAAAGAGAGAGAGAAACAATCAAAAACAAATGATGGTGTTGTTGTGAATTGCAGAGAAGATTCTTGAGATAAACCAACGAGTAGTTGAGATTGAAAGAGAGATTTTTTAATGATAATAGCCATCAAAGTCCAGATTTTTCTATCAAAAACGTGGCTCTAAATGAAATATCACCTTTTTTTTTATTTTTATATATATTCTTTTTCAATGCTTTGGTCTTCTTCTTACACTTTTAGGAAACCTTTTTATTTCTCCATTTTTCAATAATATCTTTTTTTTCTTTCTTTCTCTTGTTTTTTTTTTTCTTTTTTTATTATAATTTTGATTTATTATTCCAAGTTTCTAGAAAGATGATTTATTTATTTATTTATTATTTTTAATCGTGTTAGAAAAAGAATTATGTTATATTATAATAATGTATGACATGAAATTTCAACCTACAAGTAATGGGAAATTTACAAGAAAAGGGATTTTAAAGTTTCATAACCCCAATACATTATGAAGGGAAGCAAAAAGAAGAAGAAACAAAATTGAATAATTATATAGAATTAGGTGATGTTTACAATTATTAAATTAATCCAAAGATGGTTTATCCCATTCAATGGAATATATTCAATCAATCAAGTGCAAGTGGGGTGGTATAAAAATTGAAGGGTAATAATTGAATCAAAGATTTGAAAGTGAAATTCTAGGCATTTGACTAAGTGGTGTGAACAGAAGAAAATGCTTTCTTGGGAAGTTGATATAAGAAAAGGACTTATTAAAAAAGTGATGAGTCATCTAACCATTCACCCAATCTTCTCTTTGTCAAAATATCTTTGCTTATGCTTGTTCTTGTTCTTCAAACTTTCAACATTGGCCTCAAAGTTTAACCATAAAGGTGGTTCTTTTCTTCTCCAACCCTTCATATTTGTTATGGTAAAAGCAAAGTATCATTATTTCCACAATCTATCAAATTCTTCTAAGTTCACGTTAGAAAAACAGCAAGTGGTTGAGATTAATTATATATATATATATCCAAATCATTTAATCAAAGTCCATATTGAAAGGTGATTTGATTCCACTTGTCATAATAATACAAAAGAGAGAATAAAGAACAAACGAAGATACCATTTTGAAAATAGGATAAGGATAGTGAAAACTATTATTGAATTGGTGAAAGATTCAAACGTTGTCTTGATGTTACTAGCACTATAGATGATGGAGCCAAAAGGAGGGTTAATGCAAAGGAATGTTGAAGCGTGCACTATGGAAAGACCAAATATTGGAGTCTGATGTGGCTTATTACTATCCAATAAATTAGTGCAAAATCTTCAGTTATTTGCCATAATTATGTCTCTTGCAATGCCATGTAATTTGTTTGTTACCCGTTGTGCTTCTAGATTTTTCTTCTTCCCTTTAACCTTTTAGGCTCCAATCTTCAAGATTTACCTTATCCCCTACACATTTTCTCTTCTGATAGTAGTATAAGGTGAGTTCTTAGATGGCTAATTGGCAATTCATTATCATTCTCAAACTATATTTGTCCTAACATATAGAAAAACAATAGTATCATGGTGACATTGTTTAATAAACAAATTGGTTTCTTGGGAAATAGCCATTGTTAGCACTTAATTCCCTTTTAGAAAAGATCAACATCAGAATATAGGGATTTAGTTTGCAAAAGCAAAGAATAAAAGGTATTTGGAAATGGCACTATTTGATTGAGAACATTTTCATTTATGAGTTCCAAATTATAATGATGTAAAACATCCAATTCCCTCAAAAACCTATAGCCTATGGACCAAAATAAGATCACATAACATAGACTTTAGACTTTCATTCAATCAGGGAAGTAATATAAACTCCAAGAAGAAGAAACCTATAGTTAACCCACAAATTCCAAATTCAAGTAACATATTGTGTAGTAATCTTCAAAATTCAGGATTCCAAAATAATATAAAATGACAAAGAAAAGGCATCTATCGGTCTATCATTCCGCAAATCTAGAGTGCTTCAAAACTTTTAAAAGTCTTCTCTTCCATAATCAGATCACATTTTAACTCAATGGTTTTAACACCAACCTAATACAAATCAAGAAAAACTTCACATTCCAGTGAAAGCCTTCTTGCCACCACCAGAAGATCCAGCTGGAATCACTTTCAACACATTGAACCTAACTGTCTTGGACAATGGCCTAAATTTGGACCAACACGAGAAAAGAAATATTATGAATTGTCAAAACAAAAACTGCAAGACTACCAACCAAAAACATTCATGCATTAAAAATGAAAAAAAGAAGGGTTTTTTGCTCAGAATTATAACCTGCATTGGCCAAAAATGACATAATCTCCTTCCTTCACACGGAAACATGGTGATATATGTGCAGGAATGTTTGAATGCCTCTTTTCATACCTAAACAAACAAAAAGGGCATGTTACTCTTTAGAGCAACAAAATCTAAGGACAATAATAGAAAAAGCATAGACACCCATCACAAACAGAAGCTGGCTCACACCTTTGATATTTCTTCACAAAATGAAGGTAATTCCGTCGAACAACAATAGTCCTCACCATCTTGGCACTATGACAGGTACCTGCTAAGATACGTCCTCTGATAGAAACAGTGCCAGTGAATGGGCATTTCTTGTCAATGTAAGTTCCTGTATAAAACAAATATATAGGGCTCAACACTTTGGATACTAAATAAAATTTGTGCAATTAACAAGTATTATTTTTATGTAGGCTGCAAACCACAAGAACACAAGTAGATATACCAGCCATGCAAAGCAGAGATTAAACATGCACATGGTCAGAGAGATTAGGCTAGAGCTGCCAAGTTAAATTCCTAACCACTTAGAAAAAGGTTCCACTCATTGATAACATTGTCCTAAGATAATCCATGCATATGCCACTTTAAAAATTATCCACTTGTAAAGCATTTGATTTGTAAAGGTTATTAACTAACACCTCCAATTTTCTAATTTTTTCTAACCACTATAGGCCTATAGGATACAATTTAACATCCACATGTTTGATAATTTTAATAGTGAAAAACTCAAGTCTCCAAAAGGCTCATTCAAGACATTTCATGGCTGAGGAAATAAGGAACTTTTGACCAATTGGCACTAAATACTTTTTCAATCTCCTCTTCAATCTCATCCATTCATAATCCTTTACACATCAGATACCTCCCATGAAAGAGCAAAATCTTGTCACACACTATAGTAGGGAGACTCCTATAGATGGTAGCAAAAATTCAAGGATTTAACGGAATTGTCAGAAAACCTTGACAACTATAAAGGGGAGGGCTCTTTGTAATTATGGCAATTAAGTAAACCCTAGGGCTTCTCTCAGGGTTTTTGCGACTTCAAAAGTTAGATAAGTGACTTTCTTCCCACTCACCATGGTTAGGAGCTTGATAAGTAATTAACTTTATAATTAATTTTATTTTGGGGTTTTGTGGGAGTTTGTGTTTATCCTTGGACTCCTAATACATCGTTTATCTCTACAATTTCCTTTTTTAACTTTTGAGGGCAGTTCCCTAACTTTCGTATAGTTCCCTCACAAGGGCAAAGTCTTTCCTTCTTATAAAAGTAGTTCCCATCATCAAACATCTATGGTTGTCACCACACATAAAGTCGGATCAATACATTTCATTTCTAGTATATTAGTCACGCTTACAATTCCATAATTATATGACATAGATTAACTCCACAACAACCTAATCTATTTTTCTGCCCAAGAGAGATGACATCTAAGTTGAAACAAGACATGTGACTGGTTCTCTAAATGCTTCCTACATAAATTGTTGAATGAGCACATTAAGCACAGAAAAAGAAATTGCATCACCCAAGAAGTGCCGTTATTTCATGCACGCTCAAATAGACTTGCTACAAACTAAACATGTAACCAAATATTCAAGTCAACTATATACGTCTATAACATTGCAATATACACTTAAAAAAGCTATACAAACGTAATGCATAATAATCCAAATCCGAGACGAACATTCAAACAAATAATTCATTTATTTATCCATCACTCTCAGTAGTAGTAATCTCAGTGGAGTTTAAAAGGAAGCAAATACCTTCGATGGCTTCCCTTGGTGTCTTGAAGCCCAAACCAATACTCTTCCAGAAGCGGTTCCCGCCTTTTCCAGGCCTCTTTCCCTTTCCTGATTTCTTCGAGCTGTTACAAAAAAAAAAAAAAAAAAAAAAAAAAAAAAAAAAAAAACCCCCAATTAAGCTAAAAAACCCAAAAAAAAAAATCATTTTAAATTTTTTTATTGAGCTTAATTTACCAAAAA
>WYDK02118167.1:435871-446792 GCA_009867345.2 Toxicodendron radicans
ATGATATCTAACAAGCTTTATCTTAAAGGTTTCCTATAATTAAGTGCCTCATGAGTTTTTATAGATTCATCCAAATCTGCAAAAAAAAAAAAAAAAAAAAAAAAAAAAAAAAAAAAAAAACCGCCAAGTAAGCTAAAATACCCAGAAGAGAAAATCATGTTATATGTTTGTATTGAGCTTCATTTACCATAAAAACACTTTGGGTTGCTTCAAAAATGCCTTCTCCGTCTGCAACAAAAAACACACATTACATGCTATTTTATACTCGGAACACAATAAAAAACACAAACATAAAGAAAAAGAGAAAATAGAGATCTGAAAGTGAACCTGCTCGGCCATGATTGAGAGCTGCTGAAGCTTGAAAGTTGAAACTGTGAAGCGTACGCTAAACTGTGGAGGGCTTCGGCTTCACTTTCTCAAAACCCTAACAGACCCCACTGGGTTACTTATCATATCAACGCTTCTAAATGGGCTCAATTTGGGCCTGCTTTTGGGCTTCCCACAATCTTGAAGGTAAATTACTTAATCCTTTTTATTTATTTTCAAAAAAATTATTAATATAACTTATCGTTATGGCTCAAATGAAACATTATGTACACTATTATACATATTATTACATTTGACATTATGTTAAACTTTGAAGTGTGTGAATTTCAGAAATTGAATTTGCTTTCAAGATTGAGGTAAATTTCTTATGTACTAATGAGAGGTAATGTTTATATATTCAAAATAGGCATATAACTTAATGAGAGATTTATTTTATACTTGTCAAATAATTATTTTAATTTTACCATATTTTTTTTATGTCACATGAGTTTGAATAAACAATGTAATATATTTCTCTTTTTTTTAAAACAAGATGTCCATATCAGTTTATGCGTATCCGTCATAATCATTTATTTAAATCTTGGGAACCAAATAGATTCGAACCTGAACAATGAAATATTTACTCAAAGGTAGCTTCTAAAATTACCACAAGATTTACAAAAATTGCCCACTTTCACTTTCTTTTTACTTATCATTTTATTTTATTAATCCATAAATCCTCCAAACTGGCTTTTGTGAAACCAAGTTCTAAATTGGAACTCTCGCCAAACCCTATAATCTTTGAAAGGGGAAAAATTGTCTTTGGTCATGTAGGTGCCATGGAGCCTAACCACTTCCACTCTTGAACCTTTTGGTCTATAAGGTGTACTTTTAAGAGTGAGCTAAAATCCAGGTAGAATTGCACTTCACTAATAATTTCTCTTGATTGAATATCAAACATATATAGATTTTGCATTAATTTTCCATAAGGCCTTCAGGGACAATCAACAGAATATTAAAGGGCTCTACAAGGATAAATCAAGTTCAAAGCCATGAAGGCCTATAACATCAAATGACTACTACTCTGCACCGACAGATTAACTATCACTTAATGAAATCTCACAATATTCCACTTGTATGAAGAAAGAAAAATAAAACCATAATATACCAATTTTGATCAAATGAGGCATGCCGCTGTTCGCCGGTAGAAGAAATGCATTATTCATAGCTGCTCAAAATCTCAATCGCTACTTCCACAAACATGGGTGCAATTGCTAAAATCCTCTGTTGTATCATTACTCACTCCCTCTGAATCAAGAAAGTCATTGTATTATTCTACAATTCTGGAAAATTAACCAGTTACATCAAAAAAAAAAAAAGCCTATATGCCTGTATATGCATATCACAGCGGAACATTCAATCCAATGCAAATAAGCATTTTAAATGATGTGCAGTACAATATATTTCTAGAGGAACCCCTGATTGGCGCCAAAGACTTGTGGAATTGTATGATATGCTGCATATAACATTCCTAGGTATATTGCATAACATGTAATATGTAATATGTAAAAGTTTACTACAATCAAACAAGTTATCTAAGAAATGGAACAAATGGAAGCATAACATGGTCGGTCATAGGATATAGTCTTACTATGGGATCTACATCATGACCAAGTTCACATAGCATTTTCACAGATGTATGAGGTCTTAATTTTCCCAAAATTTTTATGTTAGATATCAAGAGAACAAAAAAAGATGACAAGGAAAAAGATTGGATAACTGTTCCATATAGCAACATTCACATACCTTTTGCCTTTTGGAGTTTGGTGAGCTCTGTTCAGAATCACTTGGCCGACGTGATGTCCCAACATTAGAACTCTCAGCCTGCAAAAACATCACAGTTCAGCATATTCCTCTATTTTTCTCAATACATGGTTTGTAATGGTGGGAGAGGGGTTGGCATCACAATTAGACTGACTGCCAAAATTGCAACTCTATGCTAAGCTCATCCTTTACAATTACTGTGCGCATCTAATAATGTATTAAAAAAAAACTTTCTGAAAACAAAATAGGGTTTCTCATATCCTGTTTCTCAAAAAGGCAAAAACTTGTCAGAGCCGTTTTCAACACTAATTTTTGAAGAATGAGCACTGTTTCTTGAATCATCTTTTAGAGATACAATACCAAGCACATTATTTCTTTGATGTTGATTTTGACAAATAGGAAATAACTTCAGAAAATGGTTCATATGCGCCCTAAGATAACAACAAAAGTTGAATTTGCTGTGACATGAGGCATAAAAAAGCCATTAATAGTGTAATTGGTGAACTATGCTTACATGGGTGGAAGAATCTTGCTCCATTCTACGCTCAGAAGCATCTGCTCCCTCTGAAGACGCTACCATTTGTGCTGCACTTGATTGTTGAGATATGACAGGCATGATCTGGTTAAGCAAGTTAGATAAAAATATCCCTTCATCACTAACACTTGCTTCTGCTTCTGAAGGTCCACTGTCTGTAACCACACGATCTGGGGCAGACAAGGTTGCCGGCTCTGGAACAGAACCTGAAGCTGTCCCCCGTGAAGTTGCATCTTCTACATGGACTTCGCCACCAGGAAAAAGATTCCTCAGAAATTGCAGAACACTACTTGGGATTTGCCTGTCAGGTTCTTGGTTGTTTTGGGTCCCACCAGCAGAAAGAATGCTGATATTCACACTACGTCCACTAGAAGGTTCCTGTTGTCTTGAGTTCAAATTTGGTAATGATCCTACAAAGAAAAAACCCATTCAAAAGATTCTTAAAAACAACGATACTGATCAAGATCAACTAGTACAGAGAGTAGAACAAACTCAAAACATAGTCCTGAAATTTACCAACCCTAAAAGCAAGGCAAGATGAGTGATAGAATTCTGTCTTCAAACACCCCCTCCCTTACAAAGTTTGTAGACCAATTGCAGTTGCTAAAGTACTATTTTCTGAGGGTTCAAAGGTCTTCAATCAATGGTCATTTTGATTGATCCAATCAAAAAAGAATGATTTGATAATTACAACAGGCTCTCTTGCAAAGTTGTTTGAGCAATTTATTCAAGCGTTACGACGCAATCTTGTCAATTCATACTCTTTTCTGTAAGCAATAAGCACTTCACATGCAGAACTATTGGATGATAGTTGATAATTTAAAGTCACGAATGTCTAGACCATAGGATACCAGTGAAAATAGCCTCCTGATTATATTATTTAGATGAACAGCGACTATAATTGTTATAAGGTAACAATAGCATCAGCAATAGTACAGGCACACAATAAACATAAGAACAACATCAAAAACTATTAACAATCAACAATAAACCTATTCAAGCTTCCTAAACACTACCAGAAAGAAAAGTTTATAATGTAACCTTAATTTCTCATGAAATAGTTATCATCATTACTATGCTTGACTTGGTGATTGTTTTAGTACCATTTCTTGCAGGATCCTCACTGTTTTCTGGCTGCACCACAGACTCAGGAACGGATGGCTGCTCAGTTTGCCCACCAGATGCTTGAAATCCTTGTTCACCAGTTACATGTCCAGAAGCTACATGTTGAAATCTTCCAAGAACCGGATAGTATAACCCTACAGGATTACCAGATAAATCTGAGGGTATCCGACTGAAGGGAGCAGGCACTGCTGCTACCATGGTCCTAATTGGCACTACCCGTACTCCAGATTCTCCAGTGAAAGATGAACCCTCCGAGATCCTTGAAGTTGTTTGATTGCCAGGATTTTCAGTACCAGGACCTGTAGCCAAGTTACCTTGCCCTGAGGGCTGCTGAGTATTACCATGTTCTTCTTGATTAGCGTTAGAAGTTGCCATTGATGATCCTTACAATAGTGCAAATAATAGTTTAAAATATATCATTTGCAGAACTTATGTTGGAAAATATGAGTATCAGACACTTGTGGACATGACACGTCCATTTTTGCTTGATGCTCACATGAATGGTTACAATGAAATTCACTTCCATCTATCAGGTGAAGTGTGTATAATTGTGAGGGTGGTGCTGTGCTTTATAGTCAAGAAACTGAGACAGATTGCTATTCAAAGATGGTTGAAGTCTACGATTTTAATCAAGGAAAAGAATGCTCAACTCAGTTGATTATAATATATATGTTGATTTCACAAATACACATACAATAATATTCCTTTGTCTCGATTTTTGGGAGTTGTGTTTGACACCCCACACTGGTATGCACTAATCATAGTTAAAACTTAAAAGGTGAAGATTTATGTACACAAAAAAGCAGTAAATAGTCCAGGAAAAAACTCAAGAGTACCTCTTCTTATTTGTATATCAATACGCCTTGGAAGAAACCCAGTACCACGCCCATTAACCAAACCAGTGCCAGACTGTACAGAACCCATGGGGATGGCACCAAAGCTTGTTCCCGGTTGGAAAGGAAGAGGCTGGAAATATAAATTCAACTATCAGCAAAAATTGAAAAAAAGTTTAAAGCAAACAAGAAGAGTTTAATAGAATGATGAGAATATTACTTGAACCATGAGAGGGTTAGGAGCAGAAGGAGATATGAAAACAGCAGGACCAGCATTAACCACAGCTTCAGACTGCAAAGAAAGGTGTCTTAGCAAATAAATGGGCAAGTAACATAAAACTAAGATGTCATAAACTGGGAACTAGGATGCTCATACCGGAGTTTGACCTAATCGCACAGTCATGGTTGTACGACCAAGTTCAAGCAAAAAATAACCTAGATTATGAAGTAGAACTCCAGTTCTCAATGCAGTAGATTGTGTGTTCATCCGTACAGACGAATCATTCACATTTGCCTGATTCTCCAGTTGTCCAGCTAGTTGCTTCCAGTATATAAAAAGAAAATAACAATTACTTCAAATCTAGTATATAATTAACTATTTAGCGGTAACTCTAAAAGCTTATAGTTCTTATACAACTTTCTTGAAACACAAAAAATAAACATTAAAATAACAGTTTCTCACTTCAAACAAAAAGTATACTCACATGACCAATAAATATATAACTTTACTATGAAAAAAAAAAAAAAAAAATTTTCCCAACATCAATGAATAAATAACTTTAACATGGAATAATAGAACAAACAATTAAAAAGGCAGATAAGAACACACAAGCAGGCACTCTCCAGCTTGTCCAACAAGCATTTGTCTAGAAGACAGCATGACTTCTGCCAAAGATGCAGGGGTTGGAAGACCTTCGTGTACAATCCCTGAATGTGATGCAGAAGTAGAATCTCTTTCTCCAGTCCTATCCATGGCAGCTCCTTGAGAATTGTTACACCCTCCCCTGCCTGCCAATACAATGTGTTGCAACAATATCAACAAAGAATATACCGAGCATAATAAATTTGGTTGCTGTAATATAGAAAACATACTAATGCCGTCTAATTCACGCCTTATATTACTCAAATATTGGGACAAGGTTGTCAATGAATCAGGAATCACCTACAAAGAAAAAAAATGTTGCAGAATACATATCATTAGCCCAAATATGTATCCCACAAAATCCACTTGACAAAGAATGACAAAAGTTAAAGAAGACACCGAAAGATGAAAATTTTGACGAAGCAAACCAAAAATTTCAGGCTTACAGGAGGCTGCAAAGACCCCAAAGAAACTGCTGTCGGAATTCCAAAGGCACTCTGCAGTCTATTTGATATCCTCATGCCCGCTTGTTCAGATTGCTGAGTTGAATCTGCAGTAGCACTAGCAACTAATGTTCTTTCAAGTCTTTGCAATGCAGGTTCCTTCCATTAAATACACCCCCATCCAAAAGAGTATGAGAACAAAAAAGTAGACATTTATGAACCAAAAATAGACACTAAACGTCAATAATTACTATGACTCAAATTTTTACAAGATCACCAAGAATCCGTCAACATATCCACCTATCAAGAAACTACCAAAAAATAATTACTATGAAGGTTCTTTCTTCAAGATTTTTTAAAGTCTGTTTTTGTGCAGGGGGTAGAGAGAGGGGAGAGACAGATACAGAGAATATTAATTATAAATTGAGACCAGCAATAAAAGACACAATATTTCTGACATGCAATCAAAAGTCAACGGTTTCTGGTAGTTGAAATTATGACTAACCCTGACATCAATCCCATTACTGCCACCTCCAATATTTGAAAATCCAAAAGAACCGAGAACAGCTGAAACAATCTGCCCAGAAGAAAAGAGGAGCATTGACACACAGGCACAGTGAGTTATAACACAACCAACATGAAATCCAAAAAAAAACGCTCCACTCAATCCAATTGTCATCTCACCTGACTGATTTCTGGGGGAACTCCATCCCCTTGATCAGGAACATTGAAAGTTTCAATTACAACACTAGGGGCTACCTGATTTCCATGACTGCGACTTGTACCTGATGCAAGTTCAATTGCAACGAACAATGGGGTTTAGCAGTAAATCCTTACTAGTTATTAGAAAAACTATTGATCAGAAATGCCTTACCTTCCCTTAAATATTATCAGCATGAAAAAAATTGAAACAGCACACAAGTTACTGATGCACCATGAATTAAAGAGGATGATAGACAATAGAGAAACTTTTTTATGCAAATGATAATCAATTTGAAAGGTAAAAGCAGTACGTGCTAATGAAGCACATAGGGAAGCAGAGAAGAGAAACCAAAACACACAAAATTTAAAGTAGTTTAAAAACTTGAGATGACCCACCCAAAAGTCCAATGAGATGGAACAACATAAAACAATTCAAAGAAATATTAACTGACATAGACAGCAGAAACATAAGATGTAAGGTATAGTGGTATACAAAGGAAGCCCAATGTCTTGGGAAGTACAATCCTTCCCCTTACACAATGTAACTGCTCTCCACACTTTTCCACTCCTTTGCTTTCATAAGCCACAACTTTAGCAACCAAGCATTTGAACCAAGGATGTTGGCATCACCCAACTAATCATAAAAATTGAGAGGAATCACAACTATATTATCCGAACCATACAGCAACAAATTAGCACCATTTCACCAATATATATCAACACACAACAAAATTCCAAAATGGTCTTTTTCCTCTCAATCAGACATCTACTTTTAAGAAACTATCCTATGTTCCCCATTGCCAACGTCCAGCCAAAATATCCCACCTTAAATGGCTAAAAACTCTTCCAAGGAAAGAAGAAACTAATCTAGCCCTCAACAACTGATCTATGACAGAAGCTTGACCGTTATTGTATATAATCTCATTAAAATCAGAATAAGTAGCTCATAGAATGATCAATAGAAAAAATCAGCAAGTGGACAGACCTGGATGGTTATGGCCACCATCAGATGAGGGTAGGACAGGTTGCCTGACCACCATATGCAAGGTGTGACCATCCTCAACATCTAAATCAAGTTAAGTAAGAAACTTAAATGTGAATGCCAAGTACAAAATGATACTGAGTATACTCAACTGTACTATAATATACATTTGGCCGGAGGTAGGAATACAAAAGTTTATTTGCTGTAGATATCATGTTTTAACAAGTATAAATTCAATTCAATATGGCTCAATTTCAGCAACCGGCCAAACAACTACTATTACTAAAAGATATAAAAATTAAAATTCTTTCACTGACAGTAAAAATTGCCTCTTAGTAGGAAATTTAAGTGAAGTCATGATCAAGAGGCTATCAACCCCAGCATTTGTAGCCAATCTCTAATTCTCTACCTTCAAAGAGAAAGGTCTTGGGCCCAACCCAAAGAACAGTAGGAGACATCTACCCGAATAATGTTGTTAATTATGTGGTGACCAACGGTTCTCATACCTGGAACATAATTGTTGTATGAACCATGAGAAAAGCAGGTAAACAAATCACCACAAACGGCAAAAAGGATACCACAGTAAAGGGCTTATAATGCTTATACAGATTGCTTAATGAGAACACACGTAACCAATATATAATATCTTCGCCAACAAAAGATTAGGGAAGTTATGGAAAGAGAACCTTTAAGTTATTGGTGCATTCTCTTTTGCATGCAAAATGTAGAACAGTAATAGCTAAGGTCTTGAAACTCAAAAGATAAATAAGAAATGGATACGATATGCAGAGAGGAGCTGGTCATCCTTCAGAACTTTTCCACGACATATTAGACGTTGTTGCTCAGATAAAACACCAGTTACAGAGGCAATCCGTTCTTTCAAAGCAGGAACTGGTACCTGTGGGAGAAAAAGACATTAACAGTATGGTAATGCTGATAGAAAAGTCAGAACCAACATCTCAGCAAGGGTAATATGTATAATGATAATATTACTAGAAAAACAATTGGAACAATACGGAGGGTAGATCATACATATGATCAACTTCATAGCTAGAAGGATATTGATTTTCAAAAAATACCATGACAAGGTTTGGAAAATTGCTAGAAGTACAACAATAGATTTATGGGAGTTGCTCGATAAAATCTCAAACACGAAATTTAGGTCATGAATTATTGGGGAAAATTAAACTTGTTTTTAAACCAAACGTATAAAGTACCACAAGGCCAGATCTTAAGTAAGAATAATGACAACAGGGTAATAGTAATCACCTGTTTATCCACTTTCAAAGTATAGGTTTGTGAGTCTAGAGTTTTTATTTTGATTTCGATGGTGGTTTCAGAAGCTTCAGCCTCATTAATTCCAGGAATTTTTTCAGCACCACAACTTTCCATTTGCTGCAGACTGTGCAGGTACCTGCGAAGAAATGTTGTCCAAAATATTCAGTACACATCAAAGAAAATACAATGAAAATAAATATTTTCCTGTACTTCAAATCCTCTATATGCTATATGCATAATTAGATTTGAAAATACAAAAAACACAAGTGGCAACAAGAAACTTATGTCAAAGGATGAATCATGAATGCTACACTACATGGTACTCCGAAATCATTTTCATTGTGCTTTCCAACTAACAAGAGAATGGAACTTGCTAGTTTGAAAAAGTAAAAGGGTCTACTTTCAAAAACATTTAAATATGTTAGCCATGAACAGACATTCACTTCTAATCATTCTCTTCTTTAATGAATAACATAGCTTGAGTAGAAGCAAAACTTTGAGGCCAAAGAAAGGCGACCTCTTAGGTCTGTAAAGTCCAAAATTCCCTCCTTGTACGATCAAAGTTCTATATGCATACAGCAACTCTCCAAAAATCGAACTTGATTTTCAGCAAACCAGACAATAAATTTGAATCCAGGACCTAATTCAAATCACCAACTCTCCAAGTAACTTAGAAATTTCAAGCTAATCATAAACCATAATAATCACAACCCCAATTTCCAATTTACAATTTACAATCATTGAGAACCTACACACACATAAATCCACTTGCAGAAACATATAAATAATCATACAAACACATCTACGCAAATTCGTTAGACTAAATTGAAGTGAACAGCCCTAGGGTTTTACCACACAGACCAAAATGAAAAAGAAAAAACCCCACAAAAATTCACTACCTTTAAGCTTAAACCCAGATGAAAATCACTAAAACTGATAAAAATCAGAATTGAGATTAAAACGCAGTGATTGAGTGACCAAACCTTACCTGCGATCAAAGACTAAAACTTTCGAGATTTACGAGGAGGGAGAAGGAAGAACACAACCAAAAACGATAGTGGTAGCAGTGACGACGGTAACGGTGTTCTGTAGTGAGTTTAAAGAAGAGAGTGAGGTTGTGTTCAGGCTTCTCTCCAGAGTTCGAGCCTGGCAGACAATTGAAGGAGGAGGAGGGAAAGTTTTACGATGGATTTTTGTGGTTCTTAACACTTGTGTTTTACTTTCTTTATTAACCGTTGGATTAAAATATTATCAAAAGATGGGTGAATTATTAATTAAATCAATATTTAAATGACTTTATATTATACAATTCTTATATTTAAATTACTTTATAATATTTAAATTATTTTATATAATTCTTATATTATACAATTAAGAAATAATAAAAGGTTATTAGGAGGATGTGTATTAATATTAACAATAAATTATGAAATTGAATATTTAATTAACTTTGAAAAATATTAATAAATTATTAATTATTTGAAATTTTTTATGTACAACCAATCGATAATACTATTAGCTTCTCTCACAAATTCGAATAGGTTTATTACCTAATAATTATTTGGGTATAAAAGAGTGATCCCATTAATTGAAATTGAAAATATTTGATCTAATTAAGCAATGTTGGGTTAAAAAATAATAGAGAATCGGTTAATATTGTATATCCGGCTATGGAAATATTAATTATAATAATAGTGATATTATTATAATTAAAATCATATAATAGATCAATATTTATAATAAGCTTAAGGATTTGTTTGGAAAGTCATATGGTAATTGGATTTGGGTGTAATTGGTAAAAATTACTAGGTTAGACATATTTGTTAAATCAAGTAATTATTTGGTTTAAGTGTAATTGGTGGTGATTAGAGTTAAATGATTGTTAATTGAGTGTAATTACAAAATATTTTAATACAAAAAAATAAAAATAAAATATTTTTTAATTACAAAATATTTTTTAATTACCAAAATATTTTTAATTACAAAATATTTTAATATTAAAAAATAAAAATAAAATATTTTTTTAATTAC
>WYDK02118167.1:454050-473196 GCA_009867345.2 Toxicodendron radicans
GAGCATGAACAAACGCTTTGAACAGTTCATCAAAATGCAAGAAGAGGCGTCGAAGTCGGGAGGATCCAAGGCCCACAACTCCTTCATGGGGGACGGACGAGACGGTAACCCAAAACTTCCCGGGTTTTGCCATGATTTCCGATCCGAAAGCTGGAGATGCCGTTGTTTGACGGCTCAAATCCTGACGGTTGGATCTTGAAAGCGGAGCGATATTTCTCTTGTAATCAATTTTCGAATGAGGAGAAACTTGAGGCGGCGATTGTGGCGTTTGAAGGCGATGCGTTACTGTGGTATCAGTGGGAGAACAGGAAGTGTTCCATTGTGCTTTGGGAAGAGATGAAGGTACTCCTCCTCAAGCAGTTTCGTTCGACGAAGGCGGGATCGCTCCATGAGTAGTGGTTGGCTTTGGTTCAGGAAGGTAGTGTGCGCGAGTACCAGAGAAAGTTCATCAAACTTTCGGCGCCGTTGGAGAATGTTTCTGATGAAATGGCAATGGGAAATTTCATCAATGGGTTGAAGGCAGAAATACGGGTTGAGATGAGGATCTTGGAGCCAAGTAACTTGGGCCGGGCTATGGATCTAGCCCAAAAGATAGAAGAAAAATTAATGGTGACTAAAGCCCACAAACAAACGTTTCCAAGCAAAACAGGCTGGTCATCCCGATCCACCACCCCTTCTACGAGTGAATTTCGTCACAATACTGGGGGACATTCTTCCACAGTCCATCCTTATGGGGAGGTGCGAAAGCTTACCGATTCGGAGTTACAGAAGAAACGAGAAAAAGGCATCTGTTATAGGTGCGATGACAAGTGGGCACCTGGGCACCGTTGTAAGAGGAAGGAGTTGAATGTCCTTCTCATCCATGATGCTGACAAAGGTGAGGCAGGGTTCGTGGAAGAGCTGGCTGAAGTTGAGCCTGAGCTAGAAACTGCCGAAATCACGCAATTGGTGGAAGTCTCGCTCAATTCGGTGGTGGGGTTGACCGCTCCAAAGACTATGAAGTTACGGGGATCAATTGGTGACCAGGAAGTGGTGGTGTTGATCGATCTAGGAGCGACACATAATTTCATCTCACTGGATTTGGTTCATCAGTTATAATTACCCATAGCCAAGACTATAGCTTATGGGGTGACCGTAGGGACCGGCGATGCTGTGCAAGGGGAAGGAATTTGCCGTGGGGTAACCCTTCATTTGCAGGGGATTGATATTGTGGAAGAATTTCTGCCACTTGGATTGGGAAGTTCAGATGTCATTTTGGGTATTCAATGGCTGGAAACGTTGGGGATGACTCAGACTGATTGGAAAATAAAAGTGATGAAGTTTAGGCTAGGCAATGAGACCATTACCTTGCGAGGAGATTCTTCTCTTGGGAAAACCTTGATATCCTTGAAAGCAATGATGAGAACCATTAAACATGAAGGCGCGGGAATTTTGGTGGAGCTTAATCAATTGGTGGGAACGATGGAAGCAAGTTCTGGAGTGCCACTATTTTTACAACGAATATTACAGGAGTATGAGTTTGTCTTTGATATGCCTTCGGGTCTACCTCCTGTTAGGGGTCACGAGCACTCTATTGTGCTCCACGAGGGTAGCCAACCCATCAGTGTCCGCCCTTATCGATATCCCCATTTTCAGAAGAACGAAATTGAAAGGTTGATCAAAGAAATGATAGCTGCCGATATTATTAGAGTTAGTAATATCCAGTTTTCAAGTCTTGTCCTGCTGGTTAAGAAAAAAGATGGTTCCTGGCGATTCTGTGTGGACTACAGGGCATTGAACAGGGTGACTGTGCTTGGCAAATTCCCTATCCCTGTTATTGATGAACTCCTGTACGAGCTTCATGGGGCGAAAATTTTTTCAAAATTGGACTTGAAGTCCGGTTATCATTAGATCAGGGTTAGTGACAAGGATGTCCATAAAACGACTTTTCGAACCCATGATGGACATTACAAATTCCTTGTAATGCCTTTTGGTCTTACCAATGCTCCGACTACGTTTCAAGCTCTAATGAACGATGTGTTTCGACCTTATCTTAGGAGATTTGTCCTAGTTTTTTTTGATGATATATTGATTTACAATCCGTCTGAGGAGGCACATCAGGAACATTTGGCCCAAGTTTTGGGGGTTTTACAAGTCCATGACTTGTATGCTAACCGCAAGAAATGTGAGTTTGGACAACTCCAAATAGCATATTTAGGCCATATCCTGTCAGCAAAGGGTGTAGCAGCTGACCCGAGCAAGGTGCAAGCCATGGTATCCTGGCTCTCACCCAACAATTTGCGGGAGTTAAGGGGCTTCTTGGGTTTAACGGGGTATTACCGAAAGTTTGTGGTTGGTTATGCTCGGATTGCATTGCCGTTGACTGAGCAACTTAAAAAAGACAGATTTGGGTGCAATTCGGAGGCCGAAAACGCGTTTCAGGACCTGAAATGTGCCATAATATCTGTCCCTGTTTTGGCCTTGCCCGATTTTACCCAACCCTTCATTGTTGAGACGGATGCTTCGGGGTTTGGGTTAGGGGCTGTTCTATCACAGGACCATTGAGCAGTGGCTTTTTTCAGCCACACGCTTGGTCCTCAAGCTCGTTTGAAGTCTATCTATGAGAAGGAACTTATGGCAATTGTGTTTGCTATTATGAAGTGGCGCCCTTATTTGCTCGGGAGACGTTTTATTGTGCGGACAGATCAACAAAGTTTGAAATTTTTATTAGAACAACGGATTGTGGGGACTGAATACCAGAAATGGATCACTAAACTTATGGGGTATGATTTTGAGATTCAATACCGTAGTGGGGCGAGCAACCGAGTGGCTGATGCGCATTCCCGCATTCCCATAACAGTAGAGTGCTCTGTTTTGGCTATCCCACAGTGGCAGTATTGGGATTCTCTCAGGGATGAATTGGCAATGGATGATTTTATACAGAAAATTCAGGAAGATATTACCTCCGGAACCCAACTTCACATGGGGTTTACTGTTGACCAGGGGATTTTATATTATAAAAATCGCCTGGTCATTCCGCGGACTTCCCAGCTGATTTCTACTCTTATTTGGGAGTTCCATACCACCCCCATTGGTGGGCATTTTGGCGAAACTAAGACGTATCAGCGTATTGCGGCGGAAGTGTTTTGGGTGGGCATGCGAAAGGATATTATTACTTTTGTTCAAGAGTGCCGCGTGTGCCAACAGAACAAGTATTTAGCTACTACCCTGGCAGGGTTACTCCAGCCAATTCCTCTTCCGGCACAAGTTTGGGATGAAATTACTATTGATTTTATCGAAGGGCTCCCTCGGTCCGAAGGTTTGGATACTATATTGGTCGTGGTGGACAGGTTAAGTAAGTACGCACACTTTATTGGCTTGAAACACCCTTTTACCGCAATTTTTGTGGCTGCCTGTTTTGTGCGCGAGGTTGTACGACTTCATGGCATCCCACAGTCTGTGATTTCTGATAGAGATAGAGTGTTCTTGAGTCATTTTTGGTGTGAGTTGTTTAAGCTTCAAGGTACTATTTTGAAGCCCAGCACAACATATCACCCTCAATCCGATGGTCAAACGGAGGTCGTCAATCGTTGTCTTGAGACATATTTGCGCTGTTTCGCTTCTGAGAAACCCTGTACTTGGGCTCGTTGGTTGGCATGGGCGGAATATTGGTATAACACTTCTTCTCACTCTTCCACCAATTGTACTCCTTTTCGGGCCTTATATGGCCGCGATCCACCCCTTCTCATTCGTTATGAGCGACGGGCCGCTTCGGTATCCTTGGTTGATCAGTTTTTGGAGGATCGCGATGCGATCTTGGATGAATTACGGATGCACTTGCTCCGCACCCAACAAAGGATGAAACTGAACGCGGACAAAAAGAGGCACCATGAAGAGTTCTCGGAAGGCGATTTGGTGTTCTTGAAGTTACGACCATATCGGCAACGATCTCTTGCTCAACGTAAGTTTGAGAAATTGGCTGCACGTTACTATGGACCTTTCAAGGTTCTCCAGCGTATTGGCAAGGTGGCTTATAAACTAGAGCTGCCTCAATCAACCACAGTCCACCCTGTTTTCCATGTGTCGCAATTTCAGGCCGCTCGTGGGGTTTCTTCCCCCTCTTCGGTTCTTCCACCACAACTTACTTCTGAGCTTGAATTAGTGGTGGAACCTGACAGGCTCTTGGGTATGCGACCTAAAGCTCACGGCCCACCTGGGAACGTTGGGGTGAAATGGAAGTCGTTGCCAGAGTTTGAAGCCACTTGGGAGGACTTCTCCATGATTCAGCATCAATTTCCTGATTTTCACCTTGAGGACAAGGTGCATGTTTGGGCGGGGGGTAATGTTAGGCCCCAAGTGCGTTTCACATATTCTAGGCGCAAAGGAGTTTTGGGTATTAGTGCCGATGTGGAAGACTAGGCTGACGTGGTAGTTGGATTCGGGAAACACATATTCTATTTTGATTCAGTTATAATTTTCTGTTATGCATTCTGTTATGTTGGTGGGCAAAGAGAATATAAGGAACATGGGGAGTGTGAGGGGGGCATCTGGAAAATTAGTTTGTTAATTGAGCTTGCTCATTTTTGTTGGAGAGTTTCCAAGCCTCTCGAATGCTTGGTTTTTGCTTGTAACCTTTCCTTCAATTAAATCAATTTTATTCTCAACCAGAGAATTCATTGAACAATCCACTGTTGTCACAAATATATTCTAGTTCATAACACAAAATTATATCTGACTTTAACACAGTCATTAACAGAATGTTCTGTAAACTTTTGGAAGAAGTTTATTAAAACATGAACAATTGACATCCAACTGATAATTTAACAAAGATCAAGGGAGGTAATTGATTTTTGGCCAATCTTTTATCTTTATACATATTTCAAACATTTAAATAATTCAATGCCTCAAAATCTACATCACTAATTTGGCACAAACAAGAATAAATATACCTATCACAACAGCTTACAAGGAGGTTTCAATACCATATTCTTTATTTATGTCTACATTGTATACACACTATTAAAACAAATCTTTCTTTTTTTTCTATCAGAGCCAATTGAATAAATACCCTCATTAATTGCACCCTGCCCCAGAAACAATCAGATGTACATCTGAACAAGGAAGTGGCCTGATGGATTTCTGAGGATATTTCTTCAGTTGGAAAAAAAAAAATGCATCACACTGCTATATCAACTTGCCCTACCAAGGTTCTCTCATCCAAAAAAGCTTTACTACATACATAAAAAGTTTTCTTACCCAATTACTGCTCCTATTCCCATCCACTGGCCCTTGAGCTATTACTCTTCATATTGTTGCAATTATCCAAATCGGATTACAATGCATGATATATCATCTTTACTCTTTCTGGCCAATGCTTCGGTTGTTAGACGTTTAGCTGCCGCTTGAGGATCCTTTATGGGTTTGACAATATCCACTGCCTCTTGATTGTTCATAACCTGTCAACAAGGTCATACCAGTTATTGTACTATAATTTCTCAATAACATTTTTTACATGAAACAGCACTTTCATGCTATTACAGATTCACATATCGCCCATTAATCCATATTATCAAAATCAAGTTGATCAAATAGTCTCATGCTCAAATCCGTTGTATTAGTTGTATTCATTAAAAGAATACAAGTTGTAGTTCTGGTTACAGTTAGGGTCGATTTACATATAAAACATATTGCATCTTAAGCATTACTGTTCAATCACTACCAATAAACTTAAGCATTTGAGTATAGCAGTTCAAGTAACTGTACACAATTATTTGTAAGTTACCAACTCTCTGGCTAAATTTAGCAATATTCACCAAAGATTGACAACATCTAACAACGTACAACCATAAATTTTGCAATTCCTTCAAATAAGGGGTATTTTGGCTATTTAAATACACAATCTAATTCAAGAAAACTAAAATTTACAAGGTAGCCCTACATCACTCTTATTTATCTCAATATGACTAGTTTTCTAAAACATAAAGAATTAGGAATTCTACAACCAAAACTTCACATAAAGAAATCCATCTTAAAATTAGAATTTAACCAAACTACTCCTGTACTATAACAAACAAGATAAAAACCATGCCATCAACATAGAGACTGAGCTACTTAGCAGCGTTTTCCTAACACCAAACTCTTCTCCATAGTTCCAAGTTCCATGACTTTGGCTCTACTCTTTGACAATTACGCCTATGACTAAGTATCCTCTATGCTAGAAGCCTAATACTAGTTGAGCTTTTAGGTCAAGTAATAACATGATATCAAAGCACAGATCCTAATCCAAACCCATCAAGTGCCTCCTCTGAAGACTTTGATACTCACATGCTGCATATAATGGAAATGAACAAGATTTCACGATGCCTTTTGATTCTGCATCAGAAAATCATTTAGATACAATTAACTCTTCACAACCTACCTACGTTAATAAGATCTTATGTCACTTTTAAGGATGACTTCACATTTATTATATTAAGTCCTATAAACTGGGGAAAATTCAATTCTCTAACCCACGTGGTTTAACATAGATGATTCCAAATTCTATTTGTCAACAGGTCAGTTCGATAATGTTACAAAAAACTCTTGAACCTTTTAGCCTGAGTTCCAATTTGCTGGCAAAAATAGCAATGTAACATGGAGATCAAGCAAAATATGAAAAAGAAAAATGGGGGCAGGTGGGGTTCAGATAGACAGACCAGAATTGCAATAAGCTGCTATAACAACTAACCTTCCACAATCCATCACTAGCCAATATGACAAACTCAATAGTTGTGTCTATTGGCACATGTCTTACATCAGGATCTGAACTTAAATGTGCTTTCAGGCTTTGATCTCCAAAAGCGCGTGCAACTGCAAGTTGACCATTAACCCTGGGCACATCACCTGAAATAAGAGTTTGTATTTTATCAATTCTAATGAAACCTCAAAAAAGTTCTTTCCAATTAAATCATTATAGTTTCCACTGATCTTCATTTAGAATATAGGCTTCTCTTAATCTTAAATCACTTAAATTTTCAACATTATTTGTCTATAATATATCCACCAGAATCCAAAATGGGTGCTTCCATCAGCATACTGTGAGCCAAAAATAATAATTTTGACAGTTATAAAGCAAGAATTATACTCAGTCAATTAGTTTGATGAGACCATTTTGAAAGATCAACAGACCATTGACTTAACCAAAGATTTTTTTTATTGCTCCTTTACTGTACAATTTTAAAAACCATAATTATGCAGTTCTTATTATCGTAACAAGTGGATTTACAGACACATTAAATCTCCATTTCTGTAAAATCTTTTCCTCAACTAAAGGACCATATTATTTTTTATATAGACCATAGTGTACTTAATGCATTATTGATTTTTAAGAACTTTCCTTAGGGGTCCCAAAATATTTTGAAAGGTTATATCAATTCCTTAAATTATGTTTATTTTAGATTCAACTTTTATGGGCTCCAAAGCATCAAATATGCACAACTAATAAGGATTTTATTAGAAGCTAAGATTCCCTAATTTTATAGTAAATAAAAATTATAAATTGTGTAGTTTATATATCCATGTGAATTTACGAAAATACCGCATTCTTTGCTTGAATTGGAGAATGTAGAGCAAGTTAATTTCTGTACTAACAATTTTAGATAATTTGAAATTGTGACTACAGGGAAAACACATTTGGTACCAGTATTTTGACAAAATATAATAAAAGCGAAACCTATTTCCCAGAGAAAGCACAAAATACATGTATTGTCAGCAAGAGAGATAGAGGAATATTACCAGGAAGAGTAGTCACAAAACCGCCCTTCTTCTCAATCGTTCTTCTTTCAGCATGAGGCTCATGGTCAACTGTTAATTGATTGGCAGAGCCCCTCTCACAAACCACAGCTCTTGAATCACCAACGTTTGCCACCCATAAATCTTTGCCATCAATGACAATAGCAGTTACTGCAGTGGAACCACCAGGGCCTAATTGCATAGAATTTTCCAATATAAACTTATCAGTGGAGCGGTATGCATTCTCAATTGCGGTTTTAGGATCTCTCCAGAAATTTGGCTGTGGAACATAAGAAAAATAGTTAATATATTTGAAAGACATGGAAAACGAAATCAATAAAAAAGGAACGCTTACCTCTTCCAGTATATTGTTGAAAAGGTTATCTTTCAGATAAGTAGGTACACGATCTCCGAGGTGACCGTCAAAGATGGCAAATAGACCGAGCGCTTGATTCTTCCTATTCCTGTATTCGGCAACAAGGTAGTCTTCCATATCATGCCCAGATTGGCCTTCCACCAAGTGGTATCCATGTGACACTTTATTACTGGAATACTTACACCTTCCTTTACCAGTATCTGATGATGAAGAATTAATACAAGTACAAATCTGCAATAAAATCAATCAGAAAGTCAACGGAAAATTCCAACTCGAAGGAATGATTGAAAATCGAGATGAGATACAAGGCAAGAACAGAATAATCTGAAATTCAGTTTGAAGAGAAAAATTAGTACCTTGATCTTGGAAAAGAGGCTGGTACTTGGGCCGGCGCGAGAAACACTTGCAACAGATGGCTTACTCATCTCTGAAAACACTCAACCAAACATAAATAAACAAATTCGTAAGGTGAAGTCTCAGGGAAGAGGGTTATGAATAAGAGATGAAGATAGATTTGATTTGTAAATGACTGGGTACGCGTTATTTGAATTTTCTAATGACCAGCAACGATACAACCTTTTACTTTTGCATTTAGTTGGTTTCTTTCTTTCTTTCTTTCTTTTCTTCAAAGTTGAAATTTAGGAAAGTTTGAATGAAGCAAGATATTTAATTAAGTTTATCATTAACCGCGTGGGCTCCACTTCTCTTGCTTCTTTCCTTGAACTTTCCTTGAACTGTGCTAGTCAACTCCTTAATAACTTAACTGTATCCTGGATAATAGGCCTCTCTCCTTTTTTTTTTTTTTTTTTAAAAACAAAACAGAAAATCCATCAACCAGATAAAACTTCAAAAATGGGATGAACATAACCAAACTAAATGGAAGTACGTGTTGATATTAAAAACCATTTTATAGACAAAATCAAGGTACAAGAGGAAACTGTAAAATTATTTGCCAACACCATGAAAAAGTAATAGCATGTGTGGTACCTACATCAGCTCATTGACTACCCTTACAGATAAATTAATTCTACCTTTTATGGAAGCATGAACTAGTTAATACATATATTTATATATTGAAACTTTAATGAAATAGCTAAACAATATCAATTACTACTTTATGTAATTGAATTAGACAAAAATTAAATATAGGCTTATACTATATATTTGTATACAAAGAGATCGGGTTGGTGAAACCAAAGCCCAACAAAACTGGTAGAAAATAAAGCCCAATTTCCAAATTAAAGACGACATACTCAAGATTAATTTTTAAAGGCCTTTAACCTAAATACAAACTAGTACCCTTGCTATAAAATCAATCAGCGTTCCACTTCCATTAATATCCGTGAATGATTATGATCATCAATCGGTCACTTTTACCCTTATTAACAAATTAACCAATAATACTTTTTCAAATTAAAATGGAATTAGTAATAAATCCCTCACTTATCAAGAATTCAAATTAAAATGGTCTTTACAAATAATAGATATCATATTTGAAACTTGGTATGTTTCTTCTTGCTCCTCCTCCAAACGCAAGCACCAAAAAAAAAAAAAATATATATAACACAAGTTATTTTTAAGTGATCTGTAACGTGTACTAAATTAATTGATCTGTTAAGTGATATTATAAAAGGAGGTCGATGATGATAATTAAGTAAAATCTTAAGGTAGGTAAATGATAATTTTCAAACTATAGGGGAGTGCAAAAACTATGATGTTTATTTCGAACGCCCAACCCATGGGTATCGGGTCAGCCCGCTTCAGATCTATTTATGTTTAATATCAAAAATTAAAATTAAAATTTGGTTCATTTTCTCTCCGGCTTTATATCTGAACCAGATTCAGATCCATTTATCTTAATTCAAACATTAAAATTCAAATTTGGTTCATTTTCTCTCCCCCTTTCCTTGTGGGACGGCGGAGAGAGAACCTCCGCTAATCCCCAAACACTTCGCTGTCGTCCGAGGAAACGGCGTTTCGTTTTGTCTATTTGAGAAAATTTGGCGTAAATGGTTGAACGAAGAGGGAGAAAATCGGATAAGAAACCTGTTTCAGCGCACAATTCAGACGCCGAAGACGGGAGAGAGCCTGAAATTTTCGACAAAGGAGCTGTGGTTTTGCAGCAAGAAGGTGCGATATGTGCTAGTTTTTGTGAATTTCTAGTTTTATAAGTGTTAGGTTTTTATGTAGTTTAATCAGATTATAAGGGGTCAAATTTCATCATCCTTTTGTTTATTGAAAGATGCGAGGTGGGTTTCTGTAAAAAAATTAAGCTCGGGGTTTTTTTATTACCGGGTGGTGTTGTGGAGTTGCATTTTATGAGGAGTCTGGTTTAATGGCTGAACAATTTTAGTCTTAGGTTTGTTGGAGAGATCGTTTATTCTAAGTTGCTCTTCAGTGTGGTTTAGTATAATCTTAAGTAATCACTTCGACTAGAAAAGTTTAAGCGATATGATATTATGTTCAGTTACAACTTCATTGATTACTGGGCGAATTGAATTTGAAATCACCTCTTTTAAGTTCAAGTTAAGTAATAACTTGACTTGTAATCACTGAACCGAATAGTTTAAGTATTATGATACTATCATAAGTTACCATTTCATCGAGATACGGTGGACTTGAATTCAAACTCTCAACTTTGAGATTATATTGTTTAGTAACACTTGCGTTGCATAATAGATTTCAATTCAGAATATTGACTTTGATATCATGTTGTTAAGTAATCCCATAGAACATTTCTTAACTAGAAGGCTGAAATAAAAAAATTATCTAATTGAATGCTTCTCATTTCAGATTGAATATGGATTATGTCTTGATTTCTCAGATATTGCAGTTCTAACTTATTGGCATAATGGTAGGTTTTTTTTTTTTTTTTTAATTTTTTTAAGTGATTTTGATTCTCTAATAGGAGTTTCATAATTCTCACCTTTTTGTTTTTTTCTTCATTTTGATGTAAAATTACAAGTGTATTAAGTGTTTCTCTGCTTTTTGTCTTTTTTTTTTTTTTGAAATTCGTTTCAATCTCTCTTCAGTTGAAAGAGAAAGTGCTTCAGCTAGGGCAATTTGTGATGTGGAGATTGAACATACACTCACTGATTTGCGTTTACTGAGGTCATGTTTGATGAGGAACAGCTTAAAACCCGTGTGTCAAATTTTCAAAGAAAAACTTCCAGACCTTTCAATTGTAAGAAACAAAGAAAATGGGCATTTTGATGTGCAATGGAATGATAAAGATGGTAATACATGCAATGCTGATGGAAGAGATATACATACTTCGAAGATATATACATACTTCTCTTCTGCATCGGATGTCCATTGCCTATCCTTTTTGCTCTGCTGTTCCATCTTTTGGTGGCTATGAGCTATGAAGTAAATCAGGTGAGGGAGAAATAACTGCCCTTATTGATATATAGAACTGGATTATGGATCCCTTTTGCTTTGTTTGTGTTTGACCTGGATATATGTTATTGGTGGCAGTTAAAACAAGGGTTCTAGGTGCTGGTAACCTGCAGACCAGAGACTTTGTACGTTCTTTCTGTATCCTTCTTGCCACTCGGCAGGATTTTCATGTTCCTAACCTCTTCCATTTCCTCAAATTTTAATCTAGACAAAAATGGGTTTCCTTGACTTCTTACTGATTTTTCTGTTTTTATTATTATTCTTTATAGACATGCAAGCAAAGTAACGTTTTTTGCATCATCCAAATGCCCTTCCGACTTAAGAATAAAAATTTAACTAATACCTTTTTCGTTGTAATATTCTAAATTTGGCATTTATGCTTTCTAGTTTCTAGAGGAGTTGTGTGATTTTCAGATGCTCGGAATGCATGATGCCTTTCGAACTCTTGGGGTTTGTTTCTTGTTGATGCTGTCTTTATTTTGTCTATGGGAACATAACACTAGGTTAATTGCATCATGTTTAGATTTAGTTACTAGCAAAGACGCTATAGCTTAGTTTGAATATTGTGAGAGAAATGACTTTAGATTGGTGGCAATCCTATAAGTTTGTAATACGATTTGGGACAAGATAGATATAAAGTAGATTAGAGACATTAAGAAAAATATGTCAATTACATTGTTTTGATCGTAGGGTTTTGGTTGATTGTACTAGGAGACTTCTCAAATATTTTGTGAGATCTTATAGTCATAGATATATAATTAGTAAATCACTATTTGATTAAGCTTCTGGAATGCATAGGTGAGAAGTCATAAGAAACATGAAAAATTGCCCTTTTGCCGCATTATTAGGAGGTAGGATTAATCATGTGTATCTTAATTGAGATATGTTACATAAGTTATATAGGAACCAAAGGTCAGCATAGTAGAATATTAAGACGAATTTATTGGACAAAGTTTAAGAAAATTAACTAGTGAAGTTCTTGAATAGGTTGATGAACTTCCTATACGAAGAAAGGATGAATATTTAACTTAACTAGGAATTGAGAAAAACAAATTCATAGAGAATCAATTTAGACTAAAGGTTATTGTTGTCACTTAGAGGTAGTAAGCAAACGAAAGAAACATTTAGCTTAAGGGAAATCAATAGTAGAATAACAACATTATAGTTAGGCTTTACTTCTAGGAAACTTGTTAACTTATTTATGATATAGTTTAGTAAGACTTTAGATTAATAGCTATCTTATAAGTCTATAGACACAAACTTACTTTTGGTTTTAGTTATTTTCTTTGGGAGATAAAATAAGTTTTATTTTCCCTGGGTATGATTACATTTACATTTTACTTAGGACAATGAAGTAATTTATATAGTAAGCAAATATCATAATAGCAGAAGATAAAAACCTACTTGACAAAGTTGAAGACGAACCATCAGAGCAGAAGAAACCTTTAATAGGCTCATTGATGTCTCATATAAAGGTCAACAATTTTGTAACCTAAAATCTAGGTGATAATCATGTTTTCTACCTTGATATTGTACTAAGTTTCAGTAGGATTTGCATAAATTTCTTTTCGTTTTGGCCATGAAATGCATTTAATTAGAAGTTTTGTTCTTTGCAGGGTGAAACGTCAGCTTTGAGTAAAATCAACATAACTTGAGTTCTACAACTTAGAATGACCTGATTTTAGAAGCTATAGAAAGCTAAGGAGCAGATCTACAAATTTCATATTTTGGTCTTGGCCTAATTATGAACGATTGCTGCGGCGAATAATTTTTATCGCCGCAGCGAACATGAATTTGATGATTGGAAATTTTTTCTACTAGAACATGCTGTACTAAAATGGACGTAACTTGAGATACACAACTCATATCAACTTGATTCTAGTGGCATTGGAAAGATAAGAGACAGGGCTACAAATTTTATGTTTTGGTCGTGATCCCGTTCGACTTGAAAGAAGGTTAAAATCGATATAAACGTTACATCAGTGCATGGAAGACAAGCATATTCGTTTTTTTGTGTTTTTAATTGAGGTTTGACTTTTCCCATAATATCGTGACGACTTGAATAATATAAATAAAGTCCCTTAGCAATATTTGGACGAGTATAGGGTTCTTGAAACAAAACACATCAAGGAAGAGGAGGAGATCAAAGGAGAGAGTCTAGCACCATTCATTCGGGAGAAGTTGGCGTGAAACCTTACCAGAGATCAATTCTTCAAGATTTCAGTTTTTGTTTTCTCTTACTCTAGTTTTATTTATCATTTTGGAATTTTTGTGATTATGAGTTCAAAACTGATGTTGATTGTTATTTATTTGATTATGGAGTAGATCGTTATTGTTAAGGGGAAGATTCTACTGAACACCATGTTGATTTGATTTTTAATTTTATTAAAGCATTCAAGAAGTTTATTGTTCAATAAGAATTTGTGTTATTTGTTTAATGCTTTTGAATGTTGTGTTTCCTTAATTATTTAGGGTTCTAATTGAATGATGAATTTGGCAGTGAAGTTTGATTATAATTCTTTTGATTAGGGTTTCATTAGATTTAATTGATTTATCGACGTAATGATGAACTGGGCGGTGAAATTACTTTAAGTCTTTAGAATAACATAGATCATGAATTGAATAAGATACTCGGGAGAGTCTTATAAGATTCGTGTGACAATTTAGGTTTTAAGCGAGAGCAAAATCTAACCGTTAAAGAATTTCCACAATTGTTATGTAATTGAGGGATATAGCCATCTTTAGATTAATGACTTTCTTGAATCTGATTTTTATATTTCATATCTGTCAACATTGGTTTAGGTAGAATCGAACCCTTAACATTTTTATCATATAGTGATATTTGTGTCTTTGCTATTTAATTGTTTTTAATTTCTAGTAACTCTTGTTTTTAATTCGAATTCGAATCACCATTTTCGTTCTCTCAAATTACGAGTAAGATTAGTCAATTTATTTGTTTGTTTACATTCAGTCCTCATGGGATATGATACTTCACTCATCATTGTATTACTTGTAGACTAGTGCACTTGCTAGCGTACGAAATAGTCACAACATTAGGGATAGAGTAACATTTATTCTTAAAAAAACAAATTTAGACTATTGGTGTTTGTCTTCACATAAAATTCATATAAAAGCAGTATTGAAAAAAAAAACATTTAATTTATGGGAATTTAGCACTAGGTTAATTGCATTATGTCTAGATTTAGTTACTAGCAAATAAGAAATAGCTTTGTTTGAATATTGTAAGAGGAATGACTTTAGATTGGTGGCTATCTTATAAGTTTGAATACAATTTACAAGATAGATTTAGAGAAGATTAGAGAACACCTTTGGCTATAACATTAAGAAAAGTAGGTCAATTACAAATATTTGATCTTAGGTTTTTGCTAGATTATACAAGAATACTTCACAATCATGTGTAAGATCTAATAGTCATAGATATAGAATCAGAAAATAAATATTTGATTATACTTTAAGAATGCATTGGCGGAAATGCAAAGGGAAAATGACAAACTATCCTTTTGCTAGATTAATCTTTAGGAGATACGATTACTTGTGTTAGATAAAATCTTATACGAGATTATCTTATGTAAGTTATATAGAAACCAAAGGTCACCATAGTAGAATATTGAGATGAATTTGCTGGAAAAAGTTTCATAAAATAATTAGTGAAGTCCTTGAATAGGTTGATAAACATTTTATAAGAAAAAAAAAATAATATTTAACTTAAAAACTAGGAATTGATAAAAACAAATTCATGTAGAATTGGTTTAAGATTAAAGGTTATTGTTGTTACTCAGAGGTAGTAAGTGAACATAAGAAACATTTAGTTTGGGGGAAGTCAAATAGTAGAATAACCATATTATATTTAGGCTTTGCTACTAGGATGTAAATATCATTATAGCATACGATAAAGACCTACTAGGCAAGGTTTTAGACAAACCGTTAGAGCCGAAGAAAGCTTTAATAGGCTCGTTGACGTCTCATATGAAGATCAACAACTATGTAACCTAAAATCTGGGGATAGAGTAACATTTATTCTTATAAAACACATTTAGACTATTGGTATTTGTCTTACTTAAAATTCATATGACAAACAATATTGAAAAAAAAAAACAGTTTATGGGAATTTAGCACTAGGTTAATTGCATCATTTTTAGATTTAGTTACTAGTAAAGAAGCAATAGCTTAGTTTGAATATTGCAAGAGAAATGACTTTAGATTGGTGGCAATCCTATAAGTTTGGATTTTGGGAATACGATTTAAGATAAGATAGATTTAGAGAAGATTAAAGAACATGTTTGACTCTATCATTAAGAAAAGTAGGTCAATTACAAATTTTTGATCTTAGGTTTTTGCTAGATTATGCAAGAAGACTTCAAAATCATATGTGAAATCTTGTAGTCATAGATATAGAATTAGAGAATCAATATTTGATTCTACTTAAAGATGTGCCCTCGGCCACGACAAGAGCAGAGACCTTCCAAGATTACCGAATAGGTGATGCTTCTTCTAAACCAAAACACTGCAAGTCAAAGTTTAGCAAATGTGGGGCAACAAAAGAGTCTCATTCCAATGACGGAAAGGGCCAAGCACCAACCAAGAAGGAGTGGCATAATGGTAAGCGTGATAACAAAATTGGTATAATTGTTTTATATGTAATGGTCTACATTGGCAGTCAGAATGTCTGAAGAAGGGTGTGTTGAGTGCCATCATTGAACGAGAGTCAAGTGAGAAGACTCAGATGAGGTCTTTACAACTTCTCAATGCCTTGAAAGCAAATCCAGTTCCACTCAAGCCAAATGAGAAATCCCTCATGTATGTGGAAGCTCGTATCAATGGGAAGGCTACTCAAGTCATGGTTGACATGGGAGCTTTTCATAATTTCATTTAGAAGGAGGAAACCATTAGGCTAGGCCTGAAGGTTGACAAAAGGGAATGGTTGGTTAAAGACGGTGAATACTGAAGCGAAGCCTTTTGATGGTGTAGTTCGTGATGTGGATCTACACTTAGGCACATGGATGAGAAAGGTAAATCTTTTAGTTGTTCCTCTTGATGATTTTGACGTTGTGTTAGGTATGAAATTCCTCAGGTAGTTTAATGTTGTTCCATTGCCATAGTTCAACACTGTTTGCATCTTGGAGGGGAGTCCGTGTATGATTTCGACAGTAACAAAGCCCACAGGGACAAAGCCAAACGACAAACCACATCTTCTCTCAGCAATGCAACTGAAGAAAGGGCCAAGCGGAGAGAAGCCACATATTTGGCCACTATGCACACAGTGGATGATGGGAGTGATGGTTTAGTGAATGAGGTACCGATAGAGATTGCTAATGTACTTGAGGAGTACAAGGGTGTTATGCCGCTTGAATTACCCAAAAGTTTGCCACCTAGGAAAGAGGTCGATCACCAGATTGAGCTCGAGCCTAGAGCCAAACCACCAACAAAAGCCTTTTATCGTATGTCACCACCTGAGTTGGATGAGTTGAAAAGACAACTCAAAGATTTGTTGGATTCGGTGTTCATCTAGCCATCTAAAGCGCCATATGGAGCGTTGATCTTATTTTAGAAGAAGTATGATGGGTCCATACGATTGTGTATCGACTAAAGAGCACTGAATAAGGTAACCATAAAAAACAAGTACCCTATTCCTTTAATTACTGACTTGTTTGATCAGTTGGGATATGCCAAGTATTTTTCCAAACTTGATTTGAGGTCGAGATATTGGCAAGTGAGGATAGTCTAGGGTGTGAAGTAAAGACGACTTGTGTAACTTGTTATGAGGCATATGAGTTTCTCGTGATGCCATTTGGACTTACAAATGCACCAGCCACCTTTTGTACACCCATGAACATAAATTTTCAGCCTTACTTGGACAAGTTTGTGGTGGTGTACCTCGACGATATCGTCATCTATAGAGATACGCTCGAGGAACACATTGAGCATCTTCGAACCATTTTCAAGGTGTTACAAGACAATGAGCTCTATGTCAAAAAGAGCAAGTGTTCATTTGCTCAAATCGAAGTAGACTTTCTTGGCCATAAGATCAGAGATGGGAAGCTTATCATGGATAAGGGGAAAGTACAAGTCATAGTAGAGTGGAAATCGCCCACGAAAGTGTCAGAGTTACGGTCTCTCTTGGGGCTTGTGAATTATTACCGTCGGTTCATCAAGAGTTATTTAGCAAGAGTTGCTCCATTTACCGACCTACTGAAAAAGACAAAGGCTTGGGAGTGGTCTGAGCAGTGTCAGAAGACCTTTGATGATTTGAGACAAGCGGGATGGAAGAATCTGTGCTCGTGTTACCAGATTTTTCCCAACCATTTGAGGTACACACTGATGCTTCTGATTTTGCCATTGGGGATGTTTTAATGCAGGGAAAATGTCCTTTAGCTTTTGAGAATAGAAAACTTAATGAAACTGAGAGGCGCTAGATGGTCCAAGAAAAGGAGATGACCGTTGTCATTCATTGCTTGTGAATTTGGAGGCATTATTTGTTGGGGTCCAAATTCTTAGTATTGACGGACAATGTGGCAACAAGCTACTTCCAGAGTCAAAAGAAGCTGAGTCCGAAACAAGCAAGATGACAAGATTTCTTGGTCGAGTTTGATTATGTTCTGCAATATAAGATGGGAAACATTAATGTTGTGGCAGACGCTCTGAGTAGAAAAGCTGAGCTAGCAGCTATGAGCAAGTCACATGGGGGGATTTTTGAAGCTATCAAAGTTGGGATGAAGCATGACCCCTTAACCAAGAAACTTGTCGAGCTAGCAATTGAAGGTAAGACCAAGCGGTTTTGGGTGGAAGATGACCTTCTTTACACCAAAGGTAGACGCGTGTATGTTCCGAGATTTGAAAATCTTGGCAAGAATTTGATCAAAGAGTGTCATGACACAAAGTGGGTAGGGCATCCGGGGCAGAGACACACTTGAGCTTTGCTAGAGGTAGCCTACTATTGGCCACAGATGTGTGATGAGGTGGAATAGTTTGTGAGAACTTTTATAGTTTGTCAACAAGACAAGGCAGAAAATAAACATCTAGGGGGATTGTTAGAGCCATTGCCGACGCTTGAGAAGCCTTGGGTGAGTATTAGCATGGACTTTATCACTACATGACCAGTTTTTGAAGGGTGTGGTTTGATTATAGTTGTGGTGGATCGATTTTCCAAGTATGAAACATTCATGGCAGCACCAAAGCTATGTGCAGCCGAAACTACCGCTCAATTGTTTTTCAAGCACGTAGTTAAGTATTGGGGATTATAGCAATCCATCAATAGTGACCGAGACTCACAGTTCACCAGTAAGTTTTGGACATAGTTGTTCAAGCTTATGGGCTCTACATTGTATTTCTCCACCAGTTTTCATCAGTAGACAGATGGGCAAACTGAGAGGGTGAATGCACTTCTAGAGTTGTATTTGAGGCATTTTGTGAGCGTCAACCAATGAAATTAGGTGAAGTTGCTGGATGTAGCGCAATTTTCATACACCTTGCAATAGAGTGAGGCTACCAATCGGAGTCCATTTGAGATGATTATGGGACAACAACCTTTTACACCATACATCGTTGGGAAAATTTACAATGGTAAGAGTCCCGAAGCATCCAGAGTTGCTAAGACATGACAC
>WYDK02118167.1:489550-500993 GCA_009867345.2 Toxicodendron radicans
ATATTCTATGCTTAGTCATTCTGCAATTTAAGCTCCTCAGGAGACCTTCCAAAATCCTAAAAGTTGTTTATGTTTTGTCAGTTTCTTGTCAGGTAAGATTCCAAATAGTCTCACAAGATGATGTGTTCTTTACTTTTTCCAGAATTATGCATAGCAGCTGGCCTATTCAATTGTCTTACGCATGCTTCTATCCATGATTTGCTATAAATCCTTTTTCTGCTTCAGGATTTGATACTGGTTGTGCGTTGTTGCATCATGTTACGGCGCATTCAAAGTAATATTTTCTCGATTGTGTTGCAATCAATCTTATCACCAGCTGCAGATATTTCAGATGTTATTGGAACATCTAAAATGAGTTGATTGTGTTGCATAGCCAGGAAATGACTAAAAATCTTATCAGGGAATTCGTCGCATTAACAAAAATTCATCGAATTGAACTTCGAATAATTATGTTTTTGCACATGTTGAACATAGAAATTTTCATCTGAACAGTGACAAAAAAAAGCTTTTGCTTCTGATATCTGAGCTGCAAAAGTTGGTTTCTTTATCAACAAGGTATTGAAAGAACTTTTTCTGGATATTTCATACTGATGAAGAGTCTTGAAGGACTCAAAAATAAAGAATAGAAAACCAATTTGTCAACCTCTTGCTCTATGCTAGATCATTTCTAAAAATTCTACCAGAAAAAATGTAAATCATTGCATACAAAAACTCTTTTTACTGGAAGATTATGTACATTGACAAAATATGCAAAACATAGCCTCCAAAAGTAGGTAAAAAACCATAACCATACAGAAAGAAAACACGACGACGATGTTGTACTGGTGTTTAGGCATAAAAAGTTCAGTTATGAATGATTCTTGAATTTTTAAAGAAAGCAACTGTAGATAAAAGTGTTAGGCCAATAAATGAATGCTACTGGCCAGATATTGTAGAGAGGTTTCAAGCTGGTACAAATGATTACATAACGCAGTGATCATCCCACTAGCAATAAAAAGGTTGTCAATACTCACTCTCGTGCACCAGGAAAGTGACCTCCACAAACAAATTTTTGCTTCGAGTCTCTTTCCGTGGATGTTACAGGACAGGCAAAATGAGAAGCAAAGGGGAACTATTAGTTGAACTACCCAATCTAGTAGAATAGAAAATGAATTATAAAACTTCAGAGTTGAAGGCAGCAAAACTACAAGCAAATGGGTCAAAACTTTTCCTATAAGCTTTCTGGGAAAGCGAATGAGCGAAAATTAGTAGGTTCTGTGACAACAATACAGCATCATATATGCAAATGCTAAAACTAAATTGTGTATTTGTGTCTAAACAAACTTGTTTCTGATCCTTTTGCAACATTTTACTGAGGTTCATTATATATCACTTCACCTGCTTTGCTCTAGGTTTCAGTCTTCGGGAACCTCGTTCGAAGTCTAGTTATTAGTTATTGAAGTTAAACATTCAAAGTTGTTTGAAAATCATGAAAATGGTATCAAATAAACGTATACTTTTTAGTGTTTGAGGTATTTCCACTATCCAAATACTTTCAGGTCACTCTTTGCTGTTATGAAACAGAGAAAACAGAGCAAAAAACAGAGATAGGTGTAGTTTACCAAAAAGCTAAAGCAAGATTTTCTGTACAAAAATATGAACTTGACTCGGTGACAAAAATGTATTTTCAAGTCAGCTTGATTCTTCACACAGTTCGGTATTGTATTATTTTCTTCAAGTGAACAAACGAGTTTTAGGCCATTGTTAAATCTATATACAAACAAGTTCTATGAGTTTTAGAGCAGGTGGTGTTCGCCAGGTAGAAAAAAACTTTAATTTTTCTTATTGTTAGAGTGAAGATTCTCAATTAAACAATGACTAAGATCAATTTTACTTTATTATGTACTATTAAGAAACTAAAGCATGTGGAAGAACAAGCCAAGCAAGAGTTATATATGCATTGAAGAATTAAGAATTAATACTTAAATTTTAACTGTGCCATTATTGAGAATTACTCATCCTTGTGTTCTGCAGATATCTGTGTCTTCATCTGCATGCAAAACTGTCAAAATCCAGTTTCTTATATAACTGAAAAAACGGAGAATAAAGAACTTAAATCTGTCTCTCATATCAATATGGATCAGTGATACGGTGCTAACCAAGGAATTCTACATCGTTAACAAGACTATCCTGTAATTATGAAATGGAAAAAAGGAAACACTCTGAATAGCACATTAGAGGCTCTTTTTACTGTCAGCTGCATAAATTCTTCGAATTCAAAGTACTCAATACCACAGTAATGAGGAGTGACAAAGGTCAAACATTGAACATTTTACATTTCTCACAAGTTCATCAAAGAAGACTATCTGCTGTATAATTTTCATTCATCAACCAAGAAAATGCTAGAATATAAAATAGTTAACATCTGGTTCAATTATGGTAAAAACAACCAGCAACTTCACTCAACCTCCAGATCGGTTTTGTTATTGCACATGAGATAACATTATATTTCACAAGCCATCAGCTCACAAAACAAAGCACTATTATGTTATTGAAATTTGTATATTACTTACAATCACTCTGTCAATTTCTGAAGAAAAATAAAATACAAATTAAACATTCCTAAAAAACACACTTCTTTAATGAGATTAGGAGGGTACATACACAACTGCTACACCGTCTACATTATACACAACAAAGATGCAAGTACAAAATTCAAATCAGGTCAAATTCATATGTCTAATCTATATTTCCTCAGATTAAATGAAAAAATAGGTATCGTCACGCACTCACTTATGTTACAGCCGGCAAAAGATGAATGGTCAAGGACATTGTTTCAGGAAGAATTGATTCAGTTGCTTGATTAAAGCCAAAAGTGTAGCATTGCCTGTTAACAGAAACCAGTCATGTTATAAATAATGTATTCTGACATAGCAGAAGACAATAAAAGTATGTTCATATGTCCACAGAAGTTTATAAAAAAATGGCACATAAATGCAAAAGGATCAAAATACGTGTTCAAGAAACAACAAAGATGAGTAAAAGCATACCTCTTGTAGAGGAAGAAGGGATGGCTCATCAACTGGACAGGATTTCTTACTCCTCCAAATTTGCATGTCAGACTGTACTGCACTGAGTTGCTCACGTATCTCCTTCAACAAATTCAATTCTTCTTCCCTTTCAGCAACAATTTCATGCCTTGCACTATGTCTCTCTCCCTCAAGCCGCTCAACTCTTTGACTTAACTGTTGAAACTCAGAGTGAATTTCAGCATGACCGATTTTATCAGGAGCAAGCGGTGGCTTGAAATAAACACTTTTCCCTTCCTTTGATTTCGACAATCTCTTCTTCATCTTTGTACCATGCAAAACTGTCTTAACACTTTCAGTTTCATCCTTAACATGCAAAGCCAAAGTTACATCCACAACTGGATCCGGCTTCCCAAGTCTGTTCTCTCCTTCCCAAATCCGCTTATTTTTTCCTCTCTCGTTTTCACAACTTTTGCGACTCTCACTAACTTTCGGGACTTCAAATATGTCATAGACACTTGACGAACAAGAAGCAATTATAACTTCTTCTCTTTCCATTGGAGTTTTACATTCTTTTACTTTGTCCAAATTAGTATTGATTTTGCATCTTCTTAAGTCCGAGGATATGTCATTGCTTAATTGTGAAAGTAAAGTAGATGTTCTGGCCTCAGGCTTTAAGCTTGCAGACTTATCTCCACCTGTATCTTTATGATCTGCAAATTCTTTCACTTTTTCATCTAATTTTTTTATTTGCTCCCAATATGTATTAAAGTCTCCGATTATTGACTTGCTTGAATTCTTCCTTGACTGCATGCCATCCTCTATCAAATCCTGACATCGTTTTTCATCCGGTAAAGGTGAAACCATTTCTGGTTCCGGGGTCAATGATCTTTCCCTTACAATAGTATTTTTGGTTTGATAGGAATCTTCAAGTTGAAGAGGAGGCATAGATTTGAGTCTCCTCACACCTCCATTAGAACCACTTTCTCCAACGGATGCATCATTTTTTTGCATATATAGATTCTCCGAAAATCTACTTTCACAGACACCCAATTCAGTACAACCCAAGCTCAAAAGCCTGTACTTATAAGCCTGAATTTGGAACTCAAGAGCAGAAATTTCCATCTCTTTCTGATACAGAATATCTTCGAAAATTGCTAAAGACTCCTCCGCATGACAAATCTTTTCCTCCGTCATTCTCTTATACTGACTCGCTTCCATCACAATCGCTGATTTCTCTTCTTGCAGACGCAATATCATGGACAAAGCTTCACTCACTGCAGTACCCGAAGCCTCTCTTTCCACATCCAACTCAGCATAAAGATTCTGCAGAAGCTGTTGCTGAGCACGCAGTGTCTCTCTCATAGCTTTAAGATCAGTCTCCGCCATCCCCGAATTCGTATTACCTTCATCCATAGCTCATTAAAATCAAACGCCGAAACCAACTACACTCCTCCAACCACAAAAATCAATATAATTCTCCATCAGATTCAGTACCAATAACCCATCAAAAACAAAATCCAATCACCCTCTTCCATCCCTTATAATAACAGTTCAATATACCTTGCAAGATTCATTCATTCACAAACACAAACACGAACACAAACACAAAGAGGACATAAAGTTTCAAGATACTTTATACTATAGCAAACTGATAACAGACTTTCAGGCAACAAGAAAACAAGAAAAACAGAAACAGGAAAAAAACAGAAACAAGAAGAGAAAATAAACGCTTACCAAACAATGCCTAGAAAAACCACAGTTTTGATCCTCAAAACGACATCAAACAAACAGCTTTCACTCTAAGAATTTGAGCTGTTGAAACGTCTAAAAATACTCCACCTTTCTGCAAGAGAGAAGCTCAAAACACAAACCCAGAAGAACCGCAGACAAAATGATCACAAAAATCCCACAAAACAGCACGCACTTGATTGAAAGATTCCTCCTTTTTCAATATGAATATCTCAAACTCTGGCCCCAGGAGCCTCTTGCTCTTTCTTTCTTGCAAAGTAAAGCAAAGTTAAGGTAAACAAACAGTTGCCTAATCTGATTTTGCCAAGGATAAATACTGGAATTAACCAAACAAAGGTGGTATTTAGTGAAAAAAAATTTGTGGGTTTAAGTAAATATTTTCTAGGTGATTTCTGATTCGTCGAAAACTCGAATATTTTTTTCTAAATTTTGTTAAAAATATGTTCAACTGTCTTTGAATTTATTAAAACCTTTTCGAGAAAAGAGGTTTACGACGAACTTCAAAATCACAAATCGTTTAACCCGAATAGTTGAAGAGATATAAAAATGTATATTTATACCCACTAACATGTACATAATTAGTTAAAAAAATTCGTTAATTTTTTTTTTAAAATACAATAATTATTAACTAAAAAATTATAAATTTTGCATATGTATCAAGAGCCGATAAAATTATCAAATGGGTTGTTACATTTTATTAGTTCGTTAAATTGTCTAAAACACATCTGTATTAACAACTAATCAAATGTGTTATTACATCGAATTGTCCAAAAAATTATAAATTTCACATTTATATGAGGAGGGATAAGATTACCAAATGGACAGTTAAAATTTTATTATTACATCGAATTGTTGTGTACTAAATATACATAATAAATAAATTACTAAATAAAAATAAATAAAGGATTTTTTTATCTAAAATATTTACTATATTTTCTCATAATTTTATTCTATAAAATTCATTAAAAAAAAATGGTAAAACTTGCCTTGACAATATCAATCGTTGACATGATCAGTTAGTTTATTAATTAATTTAGTTCTTTTAATTAATAATTACTAGGTAGGGCCCTCTCTTCTTTCTTTTTTTAATTACTTTTTAGTTTTATAATTTAATTTAATTTTTTTTAATTTTCCCGCAAGTTCAGTTACAATTTTAAAAGGCCGTTGAGTTGTAACCACTTTAACGGCTAATTTAACGGGCCCAGAGTCGCGGGGGCCACCTGTGGCCGACCATTTTGAGTAGAATGTCACACGCTTTGCAAACATCATCTGATTAAGACAAAAGCTTAGAAGGGCGATGAGTACAGTTGAATTATAACTTTTTGTTGATTCCACATTATTATTTTTATTTTTAGCCATGATGACGTGTCCCACATCCGATGCGTGATAAAGGTTTATAACGTGGCGAAATTTAGTAAATTCTAAATTTGGGCAGTCACTAAGGCACCCAAAGGTTTTGGAAAGTAACAAATGCACCCAAGAAAATTGATTATTTACCAATTTTTATATTAACTATATAGAAAATGAAGAAACAAAAATAGAAAATAAATGAAGCCTTGTTTCGAAAATATTTTAGTATCTTTTATTTTATTATACTTCACTTTCACATTTTATTTTATTCATTTTTTTAAGTATACAATTTAATCAAATTTAGTTTTTTTTTTTTTTCAGTTTTTGTTTATTTTATAAAATTAAATAATAATTTAGCTATTTATATATTAGTTTTAATTAAAAATTATGATACAAAAAATTGATTATTCTATAATAACACTTTTCCTCTAATTATATTGTCTTTTCATTTTTTTTATTTCTTTATTTTAATTATGTAAACTATAAGCCCTTTTAAATTTACTTTATACATTAATTTTGCCCTTACCATTTACCAACCACCCTATGATGGACTAAAAATAGGGAGAAAAAGGGCAAAATAAACATGACGACAGCATAACATAAGCTACTAGAGGGAGAGGTCCATTTAATAAATATAGAAAGGTCTCATGATACATCATGATACTTGTTCAAGAACTTCATCTTTTTTTTTTTTAAATATTTTTCTAATAATTTTAATATAAAACTTGGCTAAATTTAATACCAAAAGGCAAAAGGGATCCTCATGATGTATATGAACAACTATAATAGAGATTTTAGACTATCCAGCCAACATCATCAATTATAATATTCTGTGTGTTGAGGAACCCGGTACCATAGCATTCACTCATGATTTATTGTCATTTTTTTTAAGGGTGTTGTTCTTTTACTGACCCAGTAACATTACCGGGTCAGTATCTTGATCATGGTAAATAATTTTTCACCATGATCCAATGGAGGATTAGATCTAACCCGGTAGGGTTACCGTGCCAGTAGGGAAGTATGATCCTTTTAAGATTCCTCCTACAGTTTTCACAGTACTTGAACCAGTATTGTTCTTACATTTATTTGCACATCTCATTTCCATATACTCTATTATTGACCATTGTTAATCTAGATCCAACAGCCAAAAATAAATAAATGAATAAAATAAAATAACACAAAATGATTTTTCAAACAACTAGTTCTGACTCCTGATCCATGTGATGAGGCAAAGGCAGAACTTGAAAACAATTAGTTTGAAACTCAGAACTCTTGACCTTGAAAACCTTCAATTATACATTTTCTTAAGAGAATTTTAAATTGTATCGTCATCCAATATTGGCTCGATACACATTGTTTGAAATCATTTTACAGAAAGAAACAAGCGACGGATTTATGAAGGAAGAAAAGCGTAGAACAAGGGCAAATTAGATGAACTCACCTAGTTCTCTTCGATTGATCCGTAATGAGATCTGTGAGGAACTTTAAATTATAAACACATTCGGGAATTAACTGAGGTAGATGACAAATAGCAATTACACCAGATTTTTATTGCCTAATTGAGAAGTTAGATACCATACAACAAACATGCCCAATGATTTAGGAAGCAGCAGATTGCTCGAATGCGCCCTAGAAGAATTCACGCCCTGAGCTTCAAGAACACAACAAATTTTGCAAACACTTTTGGCATTGGATCGTTAAATGAGTGTTAGTCTTATTTTAGTCCACCAGAACCTCAACTTCCATCTTCAAATCCGAGTTTCCAAGTATCTGCATGCATTGCAGGGAAATTTTTCATTTATGATGTATATATATTTTTGTCAAACAAAAACATACACAATGTAGAAACATTAAAAGGTTTATTCCATATGCACTGAAATATCTTAGTACAATAATGTCGTGAAAGTTATGATATTATGGGGATGTTTCGGAAAAAAACACTGTATATAGGACTCATGAATGCTGGTTTTCCTTAAAGGCCTGTCCCTAGTGCAGATATTCTGTTTGCTTATATTAAGATGACGCTAATTAGGACAACTTCATACAGTGATCATGAACTTAATAAGGCCTTAAGATTCAGGAAAATCACTAAGATTTCTCCATCTCATTTCTTCATCAACATTCAACGTAATCACATCCTGTAACTTACGCTAACTTCCATAGTTTTATGTATATCAATCTCAAACACCATTCACGGTAATGTGATTTTAAAGTTTGCATTTCTAGAACAAGCCAAAGAAACAAATGCTTTTTTTTTTCACCATCAAAAATCCTGACTGAGATAACTAGACAAACTCTTGACTGACACTAGCCCAAAGGGCAGGAAGACATTATATGAAACTCAAAAGCATGTCTTAGAATTAATAAAAATAAAAATAAAAAATGGAAGTAAATTTTTGTATGAGTTTGCCATATAAAATCATGTTTCTTCCTATCAGAGGATTTTGTTGATAGAAAAAAAGTGTATAGGAAAAGAAAATGAAAACCCAGGTAATGAAGAGTAAGTAAGCAAGCCAAAAAAAATGCACATGATAACATTCTAGAAATCACGTTACTCTCTGTACAAATCCTCATAAATAAATAATGGAAAATTAAACCATCTATGCTGCAAGCATGTCAAAGTAGTTACAATTAAATGTCATAGTACCTTAACAAAGTCCGATAAAACTATTAAGGAATCCTTTGTATAGCCTGCTTCCTCAAGAACATGTGTCAGAACTTGCTGCACAAAACACAAATGCACATCTACTTTAAGGCATAACTCTGATTTAACCTCAACAATCATATTACTTGGTCATCATGAGTTAGATATAAGAGGGAGGCTGTTATAATGTCATTCTGGCAGAATTCAAAATCTTAGCATAAAATGGTGCTGCCAATAGATTAGTAAACATTGCCTAATTTTAGATACTAAAACCTTGAATATATAATCTTCTATAATTGAAGATCTGAAATAATGAAAACCTCCACAAACTAAACCTCATGCAACCATGTCACTCTACAGAATCACAGAAACTTTTAACATCATAAACTTCGGTAAGTAACTGAAAGTCCAAAGAAGATTGAGAATAACCAACCTCTCTTTGTTGTTCGGATATAAAATTTCCAGTCAAATCACGCAAAACATCCAGCATATCATTAAATGTAACTTTCCCATTTCCATCTGAATCATACACCTTGAATATAACTACCATATAAGCAAACACCAAAAATAAACGAAAAATTAATGTTTATGCAAAATAATAATAATAATCTAAACCTTATTAACTTAACCAAAAACTGAATCATAAATAAACCCTTACATTCAATTTTCTGTTGCAAACTTGCACGTGGACTGAATGCAGACAAAAATGCCACAAAATCCTTAAAATTCAATCCATCTAGCATCCTCAACAACCTCTGATCATCCAATTAACACAAAATAACAGTAAGTCCATCATTTCTCAAAAAAAAAAAAAATACACATACAACGAATGCGTGCATATTCACACATTAAATTATGCCTTAGAATTTCAATTGTTTTTATGTTCTTATCTGTTTGGTTTAAAACTAAAAATAATTTACAAAAACTAAGATATAATACAACCTCTAAATTGTATCTCAGTTCTTCTAATCTCTAAAAATGCATTCAATTTAATATTCAAACACTATTCAGACTCGAAAACTATAGCACCATATTTACACTAATACCTAAGATTACATCTGAAAACTATTTTTCACAAAAATTACAACTTCCACAAAATTTTTATCAGATATTTTTGAAGGACAGAATATAAACATGCACAAACATAATTCACTTAATTAGAAGAAGTGGACTGAATGCAGACAAAAACGCCACAAATTCCTTGAACCAATCCGTCTACCATCCTAACAACCTCTGATATTCAAATAACAAAAACTAATAATAAATTCATCATTTCTCACAAACAATACACATAAATACACAAAGAGAAATCTTAAAATAATCCCTAAAATTTCACTTGTTTTAATGCTCTTCATCAGTTTGGTTTATGAACTTAAAACTAATTTCCAAAAACCAACATATAATCCAACCTCTAAACTGTATCTCAGTTCTTCTAGTCTCTAAAAATGCATTCAATTTAATATTCAAATACAGTTTCAGACTCGAAAACTATAGCACTATATCTACACAAATACCTAAAATTATATATTACAACTATTTTTCACAAATATTACAACTTCCATAAAATTTATAACTTCAGCGTACATACAAGAGATAGAGGATTGACGGCGAATTCAGGAACGGAGAGGAACTCTTCACCAGAGATAAAGCCGCCGTTATTGCGATCCAGCTGGCAAAACCTCTGGTACAACGACACAATCTCCTGCTGCGAAACTGATCAAAGAAACATTCATCAAAAAAATCATTCGAAACATCAAAATTCAAAATCAACGGCTCGTAAAGAAACAAACAACTGAATCAATTAAGCTTAACGAATTAATTAAGAGTTTAAGATTGTTTATTAATTGTTACACGTGTTGTTGCAGTGGCGTTGGACTTCTTCGATGTCGTATTGAGTGAGCATCGAGGAGGTGTTGCCCATTGCGTGGCGGCCGGAGGGGGGGTGGTTGGGGAATCGACTGCGGCGATGCGTAGGGGAGTTGTTAGTTGCTACTGAGGATTTGGATGAGAAAGTTTGTTCATTGATACGACCGAGGTCGCCTGGTTAGGTGGACGAGGAGGTTTTGAGTTATTGCGGGTTGAGTGCCAGTGTACGGAATATTTTTGAAGAGTTCTGTTTGGATGCTTGGTTATGTTACTCCGATTCAGAATAAGAATTGTCAGCTGCTCCATGTCAAAAACTACATGCCGGATAGATAAATATTTTTTTTAATGTTTTTAATAAACTTTTAATAATTTTGTTTTTTGATAAACACAATAATTATCTCTCTCATGACTTAAACACAAGATCAAGTAATACTAATTTTATTAACATCTTATATTAATCTCACATACTAACTGATGTAAGAGCAGTTTCAAGGGGTTGGTAAAAAGTTGAATTTAGATAAAATAGGGAGTCAGTCATGCAGACCCCTACTCCAACGGGCAGTATGTTGACTCTCTAAAATAGAGAGGGCAATAAGGAGCTTGCCACTTTTGGCGAGCTCCTTACTTATTTTATATTAATAAAAAATGATTTTTTTGTTTAAATGGAAATCATGAAAATAGGGTCAAACGGCTACAAATTGGATTTCACTAACGGCTATATTATTTCACTATAACGGCTATATTATTTCACTATAACGGCTATAATTTTTTTCACTATAAATACATGTAACATTTTACTTCATTTTAATAATTTGCATTCTAC
>WYDK02118167.1:501093-522783 GCA_009867345.2 Toxicodendron radicans
TATTTTTTTATTTTTACTTTTTAAATTGATTGACGTGACATATAACATATGTTATGTCACAGTCACATTAATTAATATAAGATGTTAGTAGAACTAATATTATTGAATCAATAAAGAAATACTATTATAAAACAAATATCCTATCTTTAATAAACATTAATAAAAATAAATAAAACTTCTAGATAAAATTAATATAACAATTATTTATAAATATGATAAAACATGGTGTTTTAAAAAAATAAATCCATCCTTATTATAGTTTATAAAATTATACTTAAACATATGATTATTAATTAAAAATAATTTTCAAATCTTGGCACTATGACGAGGAGGCCATTTAATTTTTTATTAAATGAAAAATGACTTATTTTCAGGTGTGGATAGGCTATTCCTGCAGCCAAACATCACCTAAACACATTTTAGAATCACTGAGTCATCTTCTTGGAGCAAACACAACAGAGCACCTGCAACTGAAAGACGTCAAGGGTTCTAACAGACATGGTAAGTTCAAAATTTCCTTAGTACCCTTTATTTATTTCTCCATTTCTTTCTTGAGTATACTGTTAGAATGAAGAAATCGCTTCAATTCCTGTAGTATTTAGTGTTAGTAACAGCTGAATGTAAAATAAGAAATCAATGAGTAATTGTTACATGGGTGAAAGAGAACAAACTGATTTGTTACTTTTTGATGCACTTGGTGATGGATCATGAGGCAATTTTTTTAACTTTCTCTTTTGTTAATGTGTTCATTGCTTAGAAGGAGCTAGTTGAAGGTAGCTTTGTAAAAAGCTTGAATTTTTTTTTTTTTTTTTGTATTTATATGAGAGTTGAGACCGAAAATTTTGTGGGGGTTTTAGATTATAAGGTGGGTTTATTTGACCAACAAGATATGTTAATCGGAAAATTGCAAATTTAGCTGGAGAAAGATTTGCTGTCATGTCACATTTGTAATAGTTAATGTTGTAGAAGCGATATTCGAAGACGGTTGGTTGTAAGATCATTGACTGTTAATGATTTGACATTTTTTTTACAAATGTTTTTGACCCCTATTTGTGTTGTGCAGTTAGTGTGTAAGTTATGTATCATGTGAAATTAGATTTATGAACGGGAAAGATAAGTCATGTTAATCTATTTGATTCTGGTGTCATTCTGCAGGCTATGTATATTCGTGTTAAACGTAGTAAGACGACTTACTTTATCCAGTGCGATCCAACGGAGACTATTCTGGACATTAAGCAGAAATTGCATGCCCTCGTCGACCAACCAGTTAATGATCAGCGTTTGATTTTGGTGGGGAGTGGAGAAGTATTAGAGGATTCAAAGACTTTGGCAGATCAGAAAGTATAAATTTAACAATTCGCATGTTCCTTATTTGTTTGTCATGTTATATGCTGAGGAGAGAATTAACACTCTGATCTTCATTGCTGTAATTTTTTTTTTGTTCTGGTGGAGATTTTAGATATTCTACTATTATCCATTTTTTATTTCAATTTATCTTGTCTAGTAAAATAAAATTTCCATTTGTTTTCAGGTTGAGAATGATGCTGTTGTGGCCCTGACTTTGAGAAAAGGTTATCTGTCATATTCTTTGTTATCTATTTTGTTCTGTTTTAGTATTATAGGGAACTTTTAAGGCTATCTATTTTTTGGTTGGAGTATGTTGTAGGATATTTGGAAGTGATATTTTCTTAGCGTGCATGAAATGATATATATATTTCTACTCTATTGTTTATCCTTCAATCATCCTCTAGATCAGTGTTTTGCTGCCTCAGTTTTCCCCAAGTTCCTCATTCAAGTTTCCCCCCACTGAGTTGCATTTCTCTTCCACTCTCTCTTTCTTTCTCACTCTCATACTAGGAATTATAATTTTCTTGCTGTAATAACAAGTTTCTACTTCTCCTTCAATATGCACTATTAAGCCTGAGATTCTTGATTTCACTATGCAAACAAACCTTTTGATTTGTGTGACAGTACTTGATCATGGTCTATCCTTTCATTTGTCTAAATTGTGAATTTTCGTTTCAGTTCTACCCTAATCCCATGGTATCTTTAAACTTCAACTGCTAAATCTTAGTGACGTGGTACCCCTCTTGTAAGATAGGTTTTGTTGTTGTTCTAACCTCTGTTCAAAGATCCTCTTGGATTAACTGGTCATATGTAATTGTGGTAGGTTTTCAAATCTCTGTTTCACAAACTGCAGTTCTTAACCTTGGATTCTTATCTATTTTAGCACAAGCAATAAAACATAAACTTTCCCTTTTGAGTTATATGGATTGTTGTGTATACTATGTCTTATGATCTTTGCTTTTGATCAGCATGTAATTTATATGCATGTTTACAATTAGGCTATTAGTATTCTGGTCACACAAGAAAAAGCTAGACAGCATGTTGCTGAAATTGGTCAAAAGCTGCAGCTGCATCTCAATTTGGTTAAATAAAATGTGCTAGAATCATCATGCTTGCCTTTTAGGGCAGTATATTATATGTCTTCTCCAAAATAGCATATACATATATAAGTATGAGAATTAGGAAAAGTTTCTGGATGTTTCATTTAAAGCCATGATACATAGAGTTACCCCAAATATTAAAAGTTTAAGAAGGAAAATGGGCGATCAATAGTTTTGAAACTTTTTTCTTACTTCTAGTTTGTGCTATTGAGATAATTATTTCTGAACTTTCTTCTTTTGTTCATTCAGATGACAACGAGTTTGAAGATGTCAACATTGTTCAGCCAACCGATTTCTACCAGTCTCGTGATGCAGATGGAGGCAACTGGTGATTCTATAACTTGTGTTCACACATATTTCTGTTGAAGTTGAAGTTGAGTTATAATGTTGAAATCTGAAGTTTCATTTCATTTTATACTGACGGATTTAAACAGACGTGGCGTGGTGTAGTTACATAAGCTCCACGTGTTAGGGAATAACTAAACTGGAATGAGCACAGAACTCTTAATGGGGGCTATATGCACCCTCAAATATACTGAAATTTTTACTTCTCTTTAGATAAATTTGGTACGGGTCTGTAGAGAAAACGTAAAATTTGGCAAAGGGTATCTCGACTCTTGAGTAATGGGATGTGTCATGTCATGTGTAGCTTGTAAAATTTTGATGTGGGAGATTTTGAAAAACATACAGGTTTTAGTGTGAAAGTACACTCAGTTCAGAAACTGGCATTTTTACAGAGGCTATATAGAGATATTCAAATGGCATTTATCAAAATTTACCTATCTAATAGTTCAGAGGATAATTGTTCAAGGACATCTATCTTATGATGGGCAATCTATAATTACATTCAAATGCCAAGAGATTTTCAATTTCGATTTCAAAATTAATAACCAATCTACCAAATCGTCTATACAATTAATTGGTAAATGTAGTATTACTCATAAAATTAGTGAGGTAAGATAAGAAGTGTGGCTATACAATTTGGGAGAGTCCTCCTTCGGATTAAGCCTATATAGATTGTTTGGAAAAATAGACTCAAAAAAATTGTCTTCTAATGATGTTTTGAAGAAGTATTTATAGGGAAGCCATCTTCAGGCTGTCTACGCCATAGAAAATTTGCTGCTTCTATCCATCCTGGGTGAACCAAAAACTTATTCTCCTTCAGTGCCCAATGACACTTTTCAGTTCCGGAAACTGGTGAAACAATGTGTGTCACAGACGATTCAAGTTTTGTAGAACATGTTGCTCCTAATTGTTCAGCCATTTGCCAAAGAGGGTGCTTATCAGGCTGGAAGTCGTTCGGGAAAACATGGCTGAAGACAATTTTACACCCCTTTAAGACTGATTTCCGAACTGTTTTCAACACCTGTAAAGCAAGACACCATAAATGTTAATTAGCATGAAACCTTACTAATCATTATCATCATGAACAATTTTAAATTCAATTATCTAAGTAAAATCTTACCTGCCTCACATCTCTGCTAGCAATATCATCCTCAAGTTCCTACAATGAGGTTTCCAAATCAATAGAGTCAAACACACAAAACAAACAACATCAATTTCAAAGGGAAATAGATCAGGGTCGGGATCATACCTCGAAGAACATACGATGGGTCTGCTTTAGAACTTTGAGTATGGATGCGAGCACACCATCAAGCTCACACTCATCCCTTTTCAACTCCGACAATGATTTAAGCTTTTTGTTGAATTGGTGACAACTTGAAGCAAAGAAATGATATCTTTCCATGAGAATCAAATTATCCTTATGCTTCTTCCATGCCTAAAATAAAGACAGCAACACATAGAATGATTAATTTTTTAAATCAGATAAGACAATTAATTATAATGCCGATATAAATACACTTACATTTTCTGTGTCATCAAGGATCACAATAGCGTTTTCATGACCCAACACAACATCCAGACCCTTTTCATGTTTTTGAGTACCATCATCTCGTGAAATCACTCTAGTGCCAAAGTACACCCCGCTAGGATCAAGCAGCTTAGCCATTTGTAATGCATACGCTCTATCACCCATAGTGTATATGTACATTTCGAACATATTACTTGCTTCTTTCAAAAATGTTTGAACAAAGGGCCTCAACTTGGTCATCATATGCATAGAGTCCAACATGAAGAGGCTGCCTCCCGAAACATCTATCCATTCAAAATTTTAAGAAAATATTCAATAAAATTGTTTATAACAACATCAAATGTGGAGATTGTGTAGGCTTGTCTCAAGCAATAACTGAAAAGGTTATCTTCCTTGATATAAACTACATGTGACTAAATAAGAATCAAAATACATAGCTTAAATCGGGTGCAAGGTATACTAGAGTAAAGAGATAATCAATATCTAGTTCAGTTGATTATGCTGAGTATAATAATGCTTCTTTATGTGATTGAATCAACTGTATGTTAGTTATTTTCCAAACTTTGCTGCGCCCACCAATTAAATGTATGCAACTAAATGTATGCCCAAGGGGACCATTTTTACTATAATCTATACATAAGTTTACCATCTTCTGTCCTTTCAGCCTGTTACTTGTTAGTTCTTATAGTAAACCAAAATCAAAGTTCGTAGTTTGGCATTCAAGCTATGAACTACAAAAGAAAAATAAAAGTACACTAGCACTCAGCCAAATATCAACAAAACAATGACATAAAAGCAAGAAAACAATTTCCAAGCAAGCCAACCACAGAAATAGGCAACAATCACATACCCTGCAGAGGATGTGTTTGAGTCTTCAGATATTCCTCCTCTGGAGTCAAAAGAATCATCTCAGTTGAATTGAGCAGTGTATGATCAAGGTCGAGTACCAAGTAAAGCTTTTTATTTCGTGATAAATTTTTCATGTCGTCGGTTCGCAATCTAACGACATCATTGTTTCCGAGCCTTAGACCCTACAATTACAATTGTTTCCCACACATTAACAATACAAGAGCATATTACAAATATACTGCTCGTATAGTATTAACAAAAAAAAAAAAAAAAAAAAAAAAAAAGATAAGTAGAACAACCTTATGTATGTACCCCAATGGCACACCCAAATCCTTTTCCAACCTCTGCCCACAAACACAACACATCCCTTCGAAAGATCCTTCATCTCCACATACGTGGCTCTTCAACACATTCATTGGTTCCCATGAGTGGAACTTTTTAGCCCTTTTCTTTGCTTCACCGTCCAACAACTCATCCAGGACTGCCACAAAGTCATCGGTGTCAGTCTCAGTGATGGACAAGTTTGCCGCTAAATCCTTTGTATTGTCAGCCATCTGAAATCACAACATTCTCTTTAATAAAAAAGAAAAAAAAAAAGACTCTGTAAAGGATAAAATATACAATACCAAGCAATTGATAAATAATAGCAATAATCCATATGAAAAATCAAACCCTGTATGAGCTTAATCAATCAAGGCTATCAATATCCATAACTCTTAAGAAATTGTTAATCATACTCCTCTCAGGTCAACCTCACGGGAATCTAACACCAGAAGACTACCTTTCAGAACTATACTACAATATTGAATATTTCGAAAAAATCCCAAAATTTGAATCTACCCGTTATCCATTAAAGACCTAAGATTCCTAATAATAAACAAAAATCCTCGACACGATTAGTAACAAATGCTTTTAAAAAACACATTCCAACTAAGTCCCGAAAAATATAAATGTGTATTAAATTAGAACTTGTAACTAAGTATTGAAAAAAGTCATGTAAGCAAAAAATCTCAAATATTCTTCATAATTATGAGACATATAATTATCACTATAAATAAGAACCAGAATTCCAACTGTAGTGATTAATACTGGAATAGAAGAATGTATGATTTTCAATTTAGAATTCGAAATATATAGAATGTTGTTATTCAATTCTGTATACTATATAATAGGGGATAATAGAATAGACTAATATGAAGTATAGATTCATAAAATTAGGTTAGAGAAAACAAAAGCATTTCTCAAAAACGAAAAAAAAAAAAAAAAACTTAGCAATCAATCGTTAAATAAGTCACTGAGAGAGCCTACGGTCAGAGCCCACAGAAGAAAATGGCGAAAGAGAGAATGCGTTTCCCTTCCCCAGAGATTTCGAGGGAGGTTTTGAAATTAAAATCTTGAGTCAGTAGTGTATATATTTATAAGTGGTTTTTGTCGCAACCCCCTGACCCTGAGAGACAAGAAATAGTTCGCCCCAGGATTTTGGAAAAGTATAAAAAAAAACCCCTGAATCCCATTTCCTGTTATAACTCACTCTCTTACCAGAATTAAAGGAAAGAGAAAAATGGAGAAGGAATCCGATTCAGGGGGGTTTCTCATACTTTCTCAAAACCCCTGGGGGCGATAGTAATTCATTATCTATCAGGGGTAGAAAATGTTTATAAGTGATAATGGTTAAGGACTCGTTTCAGATAGTATGTTTGTTAAACTTTTCTAAATAGCATATTTGAAAAAATATTTTAAGTTGAGTTGAATGAAATAAAATTGGATTTGAATATAAAAATTGTGTTTGGTATATTTTTTGGAAAATGTTTTAAAGGTTGTTTGGTATATTTTTTGGAAATATTTAGATCATTTTTTTAGCTCTTACATTTGTTAAATTAGTTGAACACCCTCAAAATAAAAATTTAAAATTTAACGACTACACCCCCACCCACACAAGAGGATAGCCGGCCACTGTCAACCAAACGACGCACGACCGGTTGTCCTCTTGTGGGTGAGGGTGTATTCGTTAATTTTTAAAATTTTTATTATAATGGAATAAAGTTGAAAAAATGTTTTGATTTGAATTCGGAAAAATGGTTTGAATAAGATATGATTTTGGGTTTGATTTTTGGAATGCCCTTGTTTGTTTGTCTCTTCAAAATCATATTCTACGATCCTATTTGAATTAAAAAATAGAATAAGTGTTTGTTTAGTTATTTAAGGAATCCAATATGGAAACTAATCCTGCTCAAAATATTTTTCCAACTCTATTCAAATTATAACATTTTTCAAACTCTATTCGACTAAAAACATGTTAAAAGTTTAAAAAATAACAAAGAAACCCCAACCCACCAAGAGGACAGCCGGCCACAACAGCCGATAACCAAACGACGCACTACCAACCAAACCTAGTCGGTCGTGCGTCAATCTAGTCAATTCACGATCAGTCAGATCTGACCGATCATGCGCCATTTGGTTACCGGCTAGCATCGACCAACGATTGTGACCGGTGTCCAGTTGTCCTCTTAGTGTGTGTGGGTGTATCTTTGTTATTTTTTAAACTTTTATTGTGGGGTGCTTAGCTAAATTAACAAATGTAGGGGGTTAAAAAATAGTCTAAATATTTCTAGAAAATGTACCAAACAACTATTCTATTTTAAAAACCTTTTTTTAAAAAATGTACCAAACACATTTTCATATTCAAAACCAATTCTATTTGATTCAACTCAATTCAAAACACTTTTCAAAATATCATATTTCAAATGCTCTACCAAACAAGCAAACAAACATATATTTTTACTGTTCAAATAAGTTAATAGAATTAGATAGGGTAGTGTTGACGGGTAATTTTGCACCGGCAACTAATTGATAGACAGGCCAGTCGCAAACAAACTGGCTAGTCGAAATTAACTGGGGTGAGCGTGTATATGATCTATTGATTATGCAGATCGTGTATATAAGCTAGATCGCTTGAGTATGGAAATCAGAAATAACAAACAGGAAGTTTTTAAGTGGTTCAGAGGCTTAAAAGTAACTCCTACGTCCACTAATATTATTACTGATCGCGCGATGTGAAGCTCTATCAACTAACTATCTAAGTTGATATCGCAATGTATACATATGAGTATATCAACTGAGATAATGCAAGTATTTGTATTACAAAGAGAATATCTTCTTAGAGAGAGAAAGTATTTGTTGGATTCTCCGACCCCCTTTGCGGGGTTAGTGCACTTGTATTTATAGGGGTTTGAGGGGCGGTTACTGTAGCTCCCACTTGATGTGCAAGTTGATTCGGCTTGTTGTAAAGGTGGTACCACTTGCTGTAAAAATCTTATCAACTAATCAGATGTCACGGTGAAAATCTCTTGAGAGCTTCCATGCAAGGTCAAGTGGTAGCAATTGGAAAACAGCTACGGAACGGTGACATCCACGGAACAGATGTAGCGATCTCACAGGTCGCGCTACGTCATCACTGTTCACATAGCCTTTTAATACAATCTTGCTCATCTCAAATAACCCCTGTATCATGATGACATCGCTTTTGGCCAGGTGTAACGATCTTACAGGTCGCATGACGTCGCTCCTATTCATATTTATTTAGGTGTAATTTTACGCATAACAGGTGGCTAGAGGAAAGTTAAACAAACATAGGTGGCCTCGCAATCCATTTGCAAGTTTTCAAACCTGTAGGGGTTTGTTGAGGTCTAAAAACTTGCGGAACTTTTAAAACTAAAAAATCATCAAGAAAGGAATATAAATTAAAAACTAAAAGATCCCATTAATTATCATATAAAATAGAGTCTCCATCTTGAATTAGAGATAGTGCTCCAAAAGGTTGGATGTTTTATGAAATTAAAACTATATATAAACAAATCGATCATCTTTAATGATAGAAAGATTTGGTCATTCTTAACTTTAACTTGAGGAACTAGGATTTGTTGGAAAAATAATTTGTAATCCTCGTCAAAGAATTAGACTTGGGTTAGGATAAAAGAAAAGTTTTAGACCTAGCAGATTTATGAATATCGATATAAAAAACTATGGGTTTGTTTAGTTTTTCTAATAGCATTTTCAATTGCATTTGTTAAATAGTGGTATTGTAATATTTAAAGGAATAGAGTTTGAATATGAAAATGTGTTTGGTAATTTTTTTTAAAAAGGTTTATTGGAGGGAAGCTTGGAAATATTTTATTATTTGTTAACCCTAGCATTTGTTAAATTAGTTAAATAGCCCCCATAATAAAAGTTTAAAAAATGATGAATGCACCCCCACCCATAAGAGGTTGTCGGCTGTAGCCGGCGGTTGACCATGTCACGGCGCACGACCAGCCGGATCTGGTTGGCCTTGCGTCGGTAAGGCTATTTCACAGATCCATGGATCACAGATCTATTTTACTGAATGGTTTTGGGTCTAAATTACACACTAGATCTGGTCGTTTCCAGCCAGATCTGGCATATTTGGCCTTTTTCGGTCAAAGATCTGGCCGGAAAAGGCCATAATGGCACACGGTTGACCATTTTCGGCCAGCTGCGCACCGTTATGTAGTTGGCCGGCAGTGGCAGGCGATGGCCATCGATGACCGACTATAAACTTTTGGGCGAGAGTGTCTTTGTTAGTTTTTACAATTTATTTTTTTGGAATAAAATAAAAAAATGTTTTAATTTAAAATTTAAATTTTAAAAATATTTGGAATTGGAGGGAATTTATAAACTTTTGGGTGGGGGTGTCTTTGTTAGTTTTTACAATTTAATTTTTTTGGAATAAAATTAAAAAAAAAATTTTAATTTGAATTTTAAAAAATATTTGGACTTGGAGGGAATTTGGATAGTATTTGTGGAATATTAAAATAAACGTATATTTTGCATTTACTGAAATAAGATAATGAATAAAATAGAAGTAGAATATTGAAACAAAGGGTTATGTATTCAATTATCAAAGATAAAATTCTTTAGTAAAACAATCTTCCACTCTGAAAATATTCTTACAGGATTTTTTTTTTTTTTTTCCTTCAATAAGATCAGTAGGCAAATTATACTTGGTTTTCAAGACATTGAAGATGAAATACTGAAAGTGATGTTTGGGAGAGAGGGATAATTTTAAAATAGAGTATTAATATACGTATATTACGTACTATTTTAATGAAACTTGAACAATACATTAAAATATTAATTTATAATCATGTCAATTCTAATGTCTCTTTAACGATGGGAGAAATTTTGTTATTTTATAAATCTGAGGGGAATTACGGGGAGAGGGGGAGTTCAAGTTGTGACTCTTAAAACTAATACTCTCTCCGTTTCATAAAGAACATAGTTTTAAGCCTTTAATTTGTTTTTAATTTAATTGTTGTTTGACTAAAAATTAATACTCAATCGTCTGCTCTATCTGTCTCTTCCTTTCAAAAGTCATCTTTTTTTTTTTAAAAGTCATCGTCTTCTCTCTTTGTCTCTCTCTATGTGAGACCTTTGTTTTTTTTAAAAGTCTGTAAAATGTTCAATACATTAATTGCTCCTAAAAAAATAGAGTTTTCTCTAAAACGTCTTTCTTTAATAAACGGAGGAAATATTTTATAGAGTTCGACCGTTAAATGGAAGAATTTTCACACACTATTAATACATTCAAACAATATCATTTACTTGTAATTTCAATGATCAATACAAATTAATAACCTCATTTAAACAACGTGATAACTAATACATGCATTTTCTCCGATCTTTGGTAGGTGAGTTCTGAGCATGCATGTTACATAATGGGAATTCTCATATGCTAAACTTTTCTTAATAATATTATCTAAGAATGGAACCAGGGCAAGGCAATGGCGTACCTCCTCCTCAACCTCCTCAACAAAATGAAGCCAATCAAAATGGAACGGGCCAAAATGGGGGTTATCAGAATAGACCAGTGAGAGAATCTCGTTGCCGTCTTTGCCGACTCTTATTTGACACACTCACTCAATTAGGGCAACATTTCGCTGAGCGCCACCCCGAATTCAGATTTTTCTGCTTTTTTTGTCGCCAACAATATGGACATATGGCGGAAAGGAATCAGCACATGATAGACGCGCATAATTATAATATAGAAAATTAAGTTAATTAGTGGTAATTATTAATAGAATATTAAGGAATAATATCAATTATGAAAGTAGTTGTACGTAGTTGGTTTTAAAAAGATTTGAATCTGTTTTAGACTTTTTTTGTATGAATTATTACCTGCCACACTTCAATACATTAATCTTAATCCTTGTGGGTTGTCCAAATCTTGTTTCCTTGTCATCAAGTGACAATCTACGTTAAGCTCTTCAATATCTCCATGTTTCTAGCTAGCTGCTCAGGGCTTGAATCGATAGCATCAAGTTGGCAAAATCACACATCTCTTGAAAGTATTCATATTTCTAGCTTTGTACAATCTTAAAGCGTTACCTTATGATCTTCACAAGCTGTGCTGCGTTCAAGAGATCTTTATAGAAGGTTGTCAAAAGTGTTTTTTTTTTCTTTCCAGAAGGAGTTTTGCCTTCCATGAACCTGAAAAAGCTCAATATATACAACTGTGAGAAACTAGAGGCCCTCCTGAATCGCATACACAATCTCATTTCTCTTAATGATTTATCGTTAGGAAGTTGTCCAAGTATGATCTCTTTCCCTGTAAATGGCTTTCCCACCAGCCTCGCATCACTTCACATTCACAATGCAAATTTCTGGAAGTCATTATTTGATTGGGGGTTGCACAGACTCTCTTCACAATTCTTGGAGAATATTCGGACGTGGTGTCATTTCCACAGGAAGAGATAGGAATAATGCTTCCGACTTCTCTAACACGTTTGAGTATTTCCAATATTTCAAATCTGGTATGCTTAACCTCTGAATTTCGAAACTTAATAAATTTAAAAGATTATAGCACTAAATTTATTGACACATCTTGGTATTCTTCCAGAGAAGTAATGAAATAAAGTTCGTATTAAGTAAGTTTTATTTTTCTGAAATTATCGTTACGGTGACAGGTATTACGACTAAATTAAAATATAAAAAAATCAAGACATTTCTAAGAGAAAACAATTGCTTCCAAATGCTTTAGTTTTTTTAATTTCATTCACTTTATAATCAATAGTTTGTGTGAATCGTTGATGGATGAATGTTGATAACAAATGTTAACTTCTTATTAAATTAGTTTTGACCGTTGATCAAGACGATGTTGACGATATAGAAAAAAAAAACCATTTAAAATTCACCACCGTTCGATTGGGATGAACACGGAAATTCTCCAAGGTGAAATGTTATTTATTTTTTTCCTCTAATCGTCCTTATTCATACTTTATATTATTAGTATTAATATGAAGAACTTTATTAGTATTTATATTGTAATAGGAATTACAGGGTAAAATATGAATTTACAGTTAGAGTGTGCCCACATTGTATTGCCAAACGATTACATATCTTGGCGCATGCATTGTTGCCTCTTGTGACATCTCAAAAGCATTTCATCAAACACTTGGTGGGCATCTCAAGCTAGAAATAATATAGCACCCTCTACACAATTCTAGAACTCTCTTGAGTTCTCTACATACTTGTAGATGTCTCTTGAACTATTGGTAGTTGGCAGCAGACTCCAGACCTTAAATCGCTACTATTGAATGTGGAAACACTTATGAAAATTTAGACCTTGCATTGTAAGCTATAGGATTGCTATAAATAGGGGGAGACCTAATTTGGCCAAACCATCTAAGAATTGTAAACTTCTCTTGAGTAATAAATAGTGCTCTTTCTCTAGCATAATCTTGTGAGTTTGAGTAAGTGTTCTCTCTTTTTCTAAAAGCTAGCAAGATTGAGTGAGCAAGGCTGACTTAGGACCATTGAGGGAAGAATTAGCGCCTGAAACCGTATGATCTAGCGAGGACATAATCGGGTTGTGATAGTTTGTATCAGAGCTCAAAATTCTTGGGTCGCTTACTTCTCTCTTGTGAGAATATGTCGGTAGAAGTCACTCATGAAGAACAAAGGGGAATGAAAACCAATCCTAACCCCAACACTCCATAGAAAGGGTCGCGAAGTGGCAAAGAAAAATCCGTGGATATGATAAATTCCATGGAAGTGTAGGTGATGCACAACGAGGTATCAGTTGCTGAAGTGAAGGAACGCCTCGACGTCCTCGAGCAAAAGATGGATGATGTTAAAGGCATGGCCGAAACCATGGGTGAGGTTCGCTATGATGTAACGGAAAAACACCAAGCCTTTATGGAGTTTCAAGCAATGGTGCTAGACTTCCTTAAGGCGTCACAAGCTCAAGTGGAAGAGTTTCGCTTGGGCCTAGAGGAAACCAAATTGGGTGTTCTGCAAAAAGACGGTGGCAAGCGGGGTTGTCACCACTAATGTCGCACCTCCCGTAAGAGTCGAAATTCCAAGACCGCATAAGTATGGGGGAAAACAAGATGCCTAAGAGCTAGAGAACTTCCTATGGTCCTTGCAGAGATACTTTGAGGCTACCAATGTTGAAAATGAACAAGAAAGGGTAAACGTTGCAATTGGGTACCTCAAATATCATGGGATCGTGTGGTGGCAACATAAGCATGCGTAAATCGCGCAAGGGACATGCTTCATCAACTCTTAGAACTTACTCAAATCGAGCTCAAGAAACAATTCTATTTGGGTAATGTGGCATACAAAGCTCAGAAGAAGATGCGGGAGCTCAAACACACAGGGTCTATTTCCAAACATGTTAACAAGTTCTCCAAACTCATGTTTCAAGTCAACAACATGAACTCGAAGGACTTGCTTTTCAACTTCATGGAAGGGCTCCAATCGTGGGCACAACGAGAACTCCAAATACGTCAAACTACCAATATCTCTCCATAGCCTTTGTCAAAGTTGACACCCTTGTAGAATTCTGCAAGGGTGAATCATCCAAGTCAAAGAAAGATGGCAAGTCCATTTATGGCAAAGATGAGGAGGGAAATGAGATAAACCATCACAACACCTAAAAAGGAGAGATAAGCCACCCCAAAAGAAGGATGGTGGAAAAACGAGTATAAGCGCCAATATAATTGATATCTTTGCGATGGCGATCATTGATAAATGATTGTCCCAAACGCAAGACCTTCAATGCCATGTTCAGTAATGCGGGAGAAAAGAAACCCAAAACTACACCTATATCTGAAACCACCAACATGGGGGTGCCTCCAACTCTTCAACGCAATGAAGGTTAAACCCACACCAACCAAGGTGAAAGACAAGTCTCTTATGCATGTAGAAGCCACCATCAATGGGAAGAAAGTTCAAGGCTTGATGGACACGAGTGCTTCTCACAACGTCATCAAGGACGACGAGGCAAAACGGTGAGTCCTCAAGGTTAAGAAGTCGAATGGCTGGCTCAAGATAGTGAACGATAAACTAAACCACTCGGTGGCGTGGCTCGAGATGTGGAGCAATCTTGACACATGTAGTGGCAAGGTAACTTTCTTTGTTGCACTTTTGGAAGACTTTAACCTTATTCTTGTCATGGAATTTCTTTGGCAATTTAATGTGGTGCCTCTACCAAGATACAACTTGATGTGTATCCTTGAGGGAGTTTCATGCATGGTACCGATGGTGAACAAAATCGCATTAAACAACCAACTCTCCACAATGCAACTCTAAAGAGGACTCAAATGGAGAGAATAAACCTTCCTCACAATGTTGCACCATATGAAGCTCTAGTTCTTTTTCAAAAGAAGCATGATGGATTGCTTCAACTTTGCATTGACTATCGGGCACTTAACTAGGTGACTATCAAGAACAAGTATCACATTCCACTAATTGTTGATTTGTTCGATCAAATTGGATAGGCCAAGTACTTCTTTAAGCTTGATTTGAGATTAGGATATTACCAAGTACGGATTGCGAAAAGGGAAAGCCATAGACCGTATATGTGACTCGATACGAAGCATATGAATTCAAAGTCATGCCCTTTGGCCTCACCAATGCCCCTGCCACATTTTGCACTTTTATGAACCCCATTTTCCATCCATATCTTGATCGGTTAGTTATGGTGTATCTCTTGATATTGTGGTATATAGCAACACTCTCAATGAGTAGGTCGAACACTTGTAGACAGTTTTCAAGATGTTGCAAGAAAATGAGCTATATGTCAAGAAGGAGAAGCGTTTGTTTGCCAAGCTGGAAGTTGATTTTCTTGGCTATACAATCGAAGATGGGACACTTATCATGGATAAGGCTAAAATGGAAGCTATCGCAGAATGGGAGCCCCCAACAAAGGTTACCAAGTTGCACTATTTCTTAGTCCTTGTCAATTATTATTGAAGGTTCATCAAAAACTATTCTGCCATCGTCACACCACTCACATACTTGCTGAAGAAGACCAAACATAGGAGTGGACAGATGATTGCCAACAAGCCTTTGATTCTTTTAAAAAAGGTTGCCATAGAAGAGTCGGTGCTAGTATTGTGCAACTATGTACTACTATTTGAGATGCATACTGATGCCTCTGATTTCACCATTGGGGGTGTATTGATGCAAGATGGACACCTCGTAGCTTTCGGCGTAGCTTTCGAGAGCCGAAAGCTTAATGGCACGAAGCGACATTACACAATCCAAGAAAAAAAGATAACTGCTGAAGTACATTATCTACGCACTTGGAAGTATTACTCTCTTAGGTCTAAGTTCGTGGTGAAGACAAACAATATGGTGACGAGCTACTTTCAAAGCCAAAAGAATCCCAACCCTAAGAAAACAACATGACAAGATTTCTTGGCTGAGTTCTACAATGTAATGGAATGCATGCTCGTAAGAGCCAATTTGGTGGAGGATGCGCTGAGTCGAAAAGCCAAGTTTGCCTCCATTAGCAACATACAAGGTGACCTTCTCAAGCTCATAAAGAAGGGTCACAAGCACGACATGTGGGTAAGCAACTCATCTCCCTAGCTCAAAATGGAAAGACTGAGAAATTTTGGATAAAAGAAGGTCTCCTTTACACAAAAGGGAGAAAGGTTTATGCTCCTAAATGGGGAAATCTATGGAGGAACTTGATCAAGGAGTGTCACGACACCAAATGGACCATACATCCTGGACAAAGGCGGACTTGAGCATTATTGGAGGTGGCATACTACTAGTCATAATTGTGGGACGATGTAGAGCAATTCGTAAGAACTTGTCTTGTGTTCCTACAAGATAAAATGGAACACTGCAGGCTTATTGGAGCCACTACCCGTACCAAATAGATTAGGGAAAGCATCTCAATGAACTTAATAGTATGCCTACCAAAATTTGAGGGATTTAGCACCATTATTGTAGTAGTAGACATACTATCAAAAGCATGCTACCTTCATCCCCACACCGAAGGAGTGCATAGGGGAAGACACCGCTAAGCTCTTTTTCAAGCATGTAGTGAAGTATTAGGGTATTCTGAAATCCATAATTAGCAATCAAGACACCCGATTCATGGGGAGATTTTAGACTGAGTTCAAGCTTCTGGGGTCGACGTTACACTTTTCTACAAGCTTTCACCCTCAAACCGATAGACAAATCGAAAGGGAGAATGTCTTATTGGAGATATATTTGTGACATTTTGTAAGCGCCAACCAACATGATTGGGAAAAATTGCTCAATGTAGCCCAATTCTCTTACAACTTGCAACAAAGCTAGGTTTACCAACAAAGCTAGGTTACCAACAAAAGCCCTTTCGAGATGGTGATGGGTCATCAACCACTCTCCTAAGGTCGTACGATCTAGCAAGGAAATAATTGAGTTGTGACACTTTGAAACAAATCGTCCCACCGTTAACGAATAACTAACCAGGCTAATGATAGCACATCAAGTAGTCGCTCCCTCCACTCGCTTCACTAGCCTATATAAATCCTTGACTTCTTCATTTTGTGGAAGAATCAAGAAGGTTATTGTAATTGACTGGGTGAGCGAGTTGATATCAAAGAAGATTATTCTGAGTGAGTGACTGAGTTGACCCTCACCATAACCAAGAAAAACACAAATGACAAATCAAGATGATAACTTGCTACATTCAACATAAGGACGAAGAACAAAACAAATACAACCAAAAACTCACAAGGAGGAATAATCAGGAGGATGACCAGACAACTTTTCAAAAGGAGATAGACCTAAGGAGTGAGAAGTATCTTATTAATTAGGTTGACTGTAGCCAGAACTGATTCTCCCCAGAATTCACTTAGAATAGAAGCATATAACAAAACGGAACGAGCAGTTTCAACAATGTGTCTATGTTTTCTTTCAACAACACTATTTTGTTGAGGAGTATCAGTACATAAAGTTTGATAAATGGTTCCATCCGAGGCAAGCAAGTCACTAAGTTGATTAGATGTGTATTCCCCACCTAAATCACACTTGAAGCACTTGATAACAAAATAATATTAAGTTTTCACATGAGCCTGAAACACAATAAATACTCAGAAAATCGAAATGATGCTTCATAAGATACACCAAACAATAATGAGTGTGATCATCACTCCCTTCTTTTGTGGCAATAGGATAAGGTCCCCACACATTAGAATGAATTAAATCAAATGGTGCATATGAAGAAGTACTTTGATTGAAAGGGAGAGTAGAAAATTTTCCTAGTTTATAACCACAACAATGAGAAATGACATCAGTTTGCAAATTTCCTAAAGCTTTAGTAAACACTAAATATTTTAAATGAGGTGTAGATACATGACCAAGGTGTGAGTGCCATAGGTAAAAAGGAGAAGAAAAAGAATTCAAATGAAAAGAAGACAAATCAACACTTAAAGCTGCAACAACTGGTACTCTTGGATTGTAGATCTTGAACATCACAAGAAGTAGAAGAAAATGAAATTAAATTCAATGTAAGATTGGGAATATGGTAAACATTAGAAAGAGAAATGAGATATGTCAACCAACACCTACTAATGGCATGGGAGTATCAGTAACAACCAACACCTGTGAAGAAGGATCAGTTTATTCTATTTACATGTAATCAGGTTGGATTAGAATATTTTGTTTTGATATTCGGAAATTATTTGGCCTTGTTTATGTGCACCGACCTTTTACAACTTTGGTAGCCAGGACATTAGTTTACTTTAATAATGAAGGAGTGGTTATCTGATGATGTAAGGATTGGAATCCTTTACTGGTTGCCCATAAAGATTCTGGTTATGCTCAAGCGCGTATACAAAATTTGGAATACTCTTATTACTAATGTTTGTGTTCCAAAAATTTCACGAGAGCCAGTCCGTGTATCTGGATTTTTGTTCCTTGCTGAAAGGATTTGCAATAAACAAGGGCACTTCACTGTAGGGATGTAGTCAAGATTTTTTGTGAGTGGGTCTACGTTGATAAATTTAAAATAAAATATATACTGAAGTAATAAACATAAAAATGTAATTTTAAAAGTTATACATACTAAATTATCAATTCTACAATTGTCCTCGACAATTTTTCATATTATGAAAACGTTGCCTAATTACTTTATTAACAAATTCATCAAATATCTCTTTCTCAATATATGTAATAAGACAATCATTTAACAATTGATCTCTCGTTCGATTTCGTAGTCAAATTTTCACAATCTTCATCATAGAAAATGCTCTTTCAATACTTATAGTTGCAATAGGTAATATTAATGCTAATTTCACAAGTAAATAAACCAAGTAATACACCATATTCTTCTTTGTTTGAACCAACTTTTCAGCAAGAGCATCAAGCCCAATAATGTCAAAAAATTATTATCAGAACGCATATCAAGAATATAAGCATCCAATTGATTGTCTAGTAACACAAGCTCCACTGGCGAAAAGTCACATGGATAAAACTAAGCAAGACGGGTCAACTTCTTTTTGTCAAAAGTAGAAAATGAATCATTTGGACTTAAACATGCCACACAAAGAAGCCTTTATCCAACCAAAGGAAGAAGAAAGTATGAGAGAGGAGAGAAAAAGAAAAAGAGAGACAATGTTAAAAAGTGTTAATTAATTCAAATTTTTGTGGGGTTAAAATTGTAAATTTCATAATATATAAGGACTTTTATTGTTTATTTTTTACAAAAGTTGAGTGGATTCAATTTAAACCACAATTGTATATGTGGTGCGTGCTTCACTGACTATTTTTCATATTCTGATGATATTGATCATGATGGGTTTGTCGAGTCTTATACTAGTTTGATACCATCTGAATACTATCCATATGATGTTCATGACTGCTGCAGTGGCTTGATTCGACTTGAGCCATTTTTTTCCTCGCTATTTTGTGTGCAACCTAGCTACCAAACAATATGTTGCACTTCCCCAATCTCGTAAACATTTGAAGTTTCAGAATGTAGCTCTTGCTTTTAACCCCATCAAGTCCTCACACTGCAAATTTATTTTTTTTGTACTCGATAACTCAGCCTTTAAGCCCCAGTGTTGGATGTATTTTCTTCGGAAACTACAGAGTGGATGAGGTACAATTTATTAGTTGAACCTCCAGTTGCATTAGGGGTTCGTTGGCTCAAACGGACGATTTACTTGAACAATATGTTGTATACATTAACTTCTTCAAAACATCTTTTGTGTATCAAGTTTGAAGCACCAACAGCTGATGCGATTGAACTCTCGTGCAAGGACAAAACCGATGGATTTTGATTCATTGGGGCTGTCGAGAGGCGTTTTATTTTATTCCAACTGCGATAGGTAACACTTATTTATTTGGCATTTTGAATACCATAGCAAAGCTACTGATTTCCAGTTTTTGAAGCATTGTATTTGGATCAAAGGTTTGAAGTATAAACATCCAGCTGGATGGCTTCTGTATACGTATGGTTTGACTTCAATGTTTAAGGCCTATGCTATTTGTTAGAAATCTGACTCTACTCTGATACCATGTTAGAATTTTGAATCTGCTCTGATATCATGTTAGAAATCTTAATCGGGGGAGTAAACATAGATAAAAACATATAAAACAATCACATAAAGGCATACGATAGTTTTACGTGGTTCAGCATAAATTGCCTATGTCCACGGATGAGAGAGTTTTACTTTAATCTTTATGAGCATATTACAAGAGTGTATTACACCACCAACCTTCTTTTTTGGTTGACATTCTCTGGTGTTACAAATATCTTTCACCTTGTGTTTCTCACATCTTCTCTTCTCTCTCTTTATCTCTATCTCTCATACTTTAGAATTGGTTTAACCCCTCTTATTTATAAGTAGTGTATGACATTCATATTCTAATAGGATTCCTATTCATATTCCTAATATAAGTACTATATTTAATTTCATTCTCCTAAACCAATTCTACTTTCTTAATACATTTTAGGAAAGAAAAGGAAAACAAATAATTATTCAATACAAATTCCTAAACTAGAAATTTGTCTAAACTAAAATTCATTTTTCTTCTAGCTTTCTTTTTCTTCTTCAGCAATTTATTTATCAGCTACCAAAAAGTGTTTATATTCTAACACTATTCACCCAACTTCATAAATCATCTTTCTTGGGATCTCGAACATGATATTCAGTTATCATCTTGGAAGCCATACATTGAGATTGCTTCATAAAATGCCAGCGGGGGAAGAAATTGTTTGTAGCTAGGTCTTTTGCCACCCTTACTCGCCTTGTTTCATCATGTTGAATAATGTTAACTAGACAAATCGTGAACACTCCTAGTTGTAAGTTTGCCTTACCCTTATAAAGTGTTTCAGTTGTTTGGACTGCAGAACTATAAAAAGTTCAGTTATTTTAATATCAAATGTGTTAATGCATTTTGTTTTTGTTATGTTAAATTAGTGCAAGGAGATTGTTGCAGCAAGGAGATCAGGATAATGATGTTCTGACTTACTGGTTTCCTGCTTGGGTATTCATCTAATCAAGAAGATTTCTGAATGGGATCAAACTTGTAAGTTGTAACTAGGAAAGCAATCTTGATGTGTTACTACGAGCACCTCATTTGCCATATCTTCATGCTCTTTTATTCCGTGTTGGGAGGCTGAGGCTTCTTATGGACTATGTTTCATATTCTGGGGTATTCTAGGTTTGTGGAGTCTTATTCTAGTTTGTTACCAACTGAATATTTTCCATATGATGTTATTGATTGATGCAATGGGTTGATTATACTTATCAGCAAGTCTGTTGCTCGGTATTTTGTTTGCAACCCGGCTACCAAACAGTATACAACACTTCCCAAATCCCAGAAATAGGAGGAATTGCATCATGCTGCTCTTGCCTTCAACCCCGCTGAATCATTCGTTTCATCTATGTACTCTCGCTTACAAATAAATTTATATTTAGATGCCACCAGATGTAACTTGAATTAATTAATTAACTAATGTGCTGAACGAAAAAGAGATGTCCTTATCAATCATATTAATACCCTTTTAAAAGTGGAAGTTTCTCATGTATCCCTGAACGAAAAACAAGGTAACTTAAATTCACTTGGTCTGTTGGTCAACATCAACCCAACTTCACCGAGAAGGGATTTAAAGTTTTTTCTAGCTTTAATTGCTGTTAAATGAAATACAATTCCCTCGCCTTCTTACCTAATCCAGCCTTGTAAAGACTATCAATTATAGTATTATAAGTAACAACA
>WYDK02118167.1:522883-551717 GCA_009867345.2 Toxicodendron radicans
TTACTTTATATATATACAGATGAGGTATTTTCATAAGATTTACATGTATTAGCTAGAAAGAATAGGATGCATTACAAGATCGATCTATTGCAAAGAAAAAAGAGAGAAATTTTCGATAAAAAGTAGGGATTTTTTTAACATAAAAGTATTTTATGTTGGGGGCATTTATCATATTTTAACACTTCACATAAATATATAATGCCTAATATCAAGACACCCCTAAACTTATAAAAAAAATGACAATCAAGTACCCGAGCCGATCTAGTCAAGGGGTAAACGAGTTTAGCTAGTTGGAATCACCGAGTCGAGCTCAAGCTTTTGTCAAGCCGAGCCTCGTCGAGCCTCGAGTTGCTCGGCTTGGTTGACAGTCCTAGGTGTCCCCCAAATACTTCACGTTCTCTTTTGTGTGTCTGCATGTCTACAAGATTATCATTGGCCTCGCCCTCACTAGATCATCTTCATGACTCAACCGTAGATTTTATTGTTTACATTTATTTGAGACAAATTCTTGAAAATGAACAAAATAAATGATAATTCAAATGAATTTTATTGTTGTATAGGTGATAAATTTCATTTTTTACGTTTTCAAATATTGGTTTCAAATAAATATGCCAAACATGTTTTCATTTTCGCATTTTCCAATCATTTTTAACATTTTCAAAAAACACAAAATACACTTAAACATCTTCTTTTAGTCTTTGTAAATTGTAATTATATTTTGAAGATAGTTATAATTAATTTCTCTAAGGTTTGTTCAAATGAAAAAAATCTCCTTGAGGTTTAAAAAACAATAGAAGTTCATTTTTCACTGAGTTTTAGACTACTATATAGAAGAATTTTTCTAAAATAAACGATATGAGGATAATTTGCTAAATATTTATTGACTTGTAATAATGTAAACGGTAAGGTTTACTAATAGGAAATTTTCATAATTACATCAAGCCTCAAGAGTCTATGCCGTTAACTCTTTTAGAAAATAATTACATTCTTTTTAAATTCCTTTTATAATTTGAATTTATTTTGTTTAAAAGATATTGTTTTACTATCATTTTTTTCTTCACGTGAAACTCTCACAGCGATTATGACTTTTTTTTTTTAATCTATTCTTATTAATTAGAATAATATTATACTTATAAAAACTCTATATAAAGTTTTTCATACAAAGTGACGTGTCAAAATATGATTGGATGAATTAATATAAAAATCAACTTAATAAATTTATATTAAATGATAGTGAATGATTTTTATATTAATTCATCCAATCATATTTTTTACATGTCATTTTGTATGAAAGACTTTGTATAGAGTCTTTGTAATAATAGTATTACCCAATTAATTAATTCTATGTTTCATCTAACAATAACCCTAGACGTACAAAAAAATCTTACAAATATTTCTATACAAAGTGATGCGAAAGAAAATGAATAGAAGAGTAAATACAAAAAGTCAAACTCATCATATTTTCTCTTCCATTCATTTTCTGCCACATCAGTTTGTATATAAATCTTTGTAAATATGAAATAATGAATACAAAAAGACAAATTCATCATATTCACTTTTTTATTCATTTTCTGTTACATCAATTTGCATAGAAATATTTGTAAGATTTCTTTGTAGGTGTAGTATTACTCTTTATCTAATTGACATTAAAAGTTAACAATAATATTAGATGTACAAAAAAATTTACAAAGATTTTTTGTAAAAAATGAGGTGGCAGAAGATGAATGAAAGAGTGAATACAAAAAGTCAAACTCATTATATTCACTCTTTTATTCATCTCTTGTTACATCACTTTGTACAATAAATATTTATAAATTTTTTTGTACGGATAATATTACCCAAAAGTTTATGTAGGAATTACGAACCGGATTTTCTGAATGAAACTAAAGCAAAAACTCATGAAGAAGAAGAGTTAAACTCAATTTCTCTATTTATTATAGAAAATAAATAAAATCCTACTTTAATACAGCACAATTTATACTTTATCGCCAAAAATTCATAAAGAATTAAGCCCCTCTTTGGTACACTTTTTTTATATGATATTTTAAAAAACGTTTTAAGTTGAGTTGAGTTAAATCAAATCAAATTGGATTTGAATTTAAAAATATGTTTGGTAAAATATTTGAAAATTATATTAGAGTTAAATAAATTGTTGAATACTTGTTTGATATATTTTCTTAAAATATTTTATTATTTGATTCTAGAACTTTTTTTTTCCAATTTAAATAGATGTTTAGTAATTTTTTTATCACTAAATTTATAAAAAAATTCTCCATAATAATTTTAACTACTAATACATCATTTAAAAACTAAAAATTTTATATATTACATATTGTAAATTCATAATACATTAATATATATCTAAATTAATAATAAGAAACTTCGTAAAAAGACTTGTAAAGTAAACTTTGTACAAGAAAATACAATCCAAGAGAATGCTACAAGCCTACAAACAAATTAGAATTAAAAATATATTTAATTTATTATATTAATATATACTCAAATTGAGCGAAACTTTATCCAGTGAAGTTCCCAAACTCAAAATGAGACCAAACAAAGATCAAAAGATAAGAACAGCAACGACAACGCGCCCCTCGTCTCCGCCGAGAAGACGGACCCAAACCACCACCACACCCTCTGCCTCTGTTTTGGATAGTGAACTGCTGACTGTGGAAGAACCTACAACTTTCTTTAAAAACCTTCAAATTTCATCTCCAGATTCGAGTGCAAATCCTAGGAGTTTCCCGTACAGCGTCAAGCAACAGTGCTGGGAAAAGGCGGAGAAGGTCAGAGGACGAGACCCTGATCGCTGGCGGAGAGACGCTCTCGGTAACATTGTTTTCAGAAAGCTTGTGGGCTGTCCCGGTTGTTTGTGCCATGATTATGATCATATTTTGCCTTACTCCAAGGTACTTTATATATATATATATATATATTTTTTATTTTTTTTTTCAAGATGATTTCTCTTTATGTGGGTATTGCTGGTTTGATTTTTGTGAATAGGGTTGCTTAAATTTTGATTAAACAAAATGAGGTGCCTTTATGTTGTCTGTTATCATTATTATTTAAGTTCACTTTAGATGTTAAAACTTAAAAGAATTTGAAGATATTGTTTTCGGGTGTTTGATTAGTTTTAGAAACATATGAGCTGAGCTACTTTGAATGCGTATTAAGAGTGAAAAGAAGAGGAAACTAAAAATGTGGAGATATGTGTCAATTTAGATGGTGGATTCCCGGCTGTAGGTTAGTGTGTATATTAAAAATCTATCCTTTAGCTAAAATAGAATTCAATTTTTTTCTGTTTGGAAGTTACACTGTTTATTATTTTATTGCTCATACCAATTATATAAGGGAGAAAACTAATTTTTTTTCTTATAATCGAAGGAAATTAGTTACAAATGACAAGAAATCACAATTTTCAATGCATAATCGAAATTTATTTTTGTCGCTTCCTTTAGAGCACACATTAAGACCAGTCGTTTGCAAATAGTCACATTTCATTCCTCTGCCAATCATGCTAGTTAGATTGGAGAATGAAAAAAGAGGATAAGGCATAGTTAGGGGCTGCATCCTGCTTTCAACTGTGAGAGGATTAATTTTTTTTTCCCTCAATTGTGTATGTTTGCTATTTGGTTTGGCTGGATTATGTCTTCAGGTGCACTCTTTCTATAGTGAAGATTTTAGTTTGAGGAATGATACCTGTGAGACTCAAGTGATAATACTGGGTAGAGGCACAATGTGCATATCATTTCTTTCAGAATTAGATGAACTAGTAGATAGGAGAAAGTCTAGCTTGCTGTATGGTGCATGAGATAGGGGATGAGTTGAAGTGCTACTCTGTTGGTGAGAAGTGTGGTAGATGATTAGATTAAAAGTGACTCAGTAATAATACTATACGTTACAATAGTGATATTGAGAGTAATTATGAATTCGGATCATGGCTCATTGTAACTGGCTGTTTCAGTTCAAATTATAACTCATGCTTGCAAAATAATTTGGAGTGCAAGTGAAAACTAATGCTTGCAAAATGATTTGGATGGCAAGTGATAACTAAATGGTGTACTAGGACTTTTGTACCCCCTTGAATGCAATTTTGGTCAATCATTTTATAGACATTTTCTTATTAAACAAATTCTTTGGAGATTTCATGCCTGCAAATTTTGTTCCTTTTGACCTAAATTCACTGCATTCGTGCCCTCTCGAAGGGTGGTGTTAGAAGATGCATTTGGTTAGGGATCAATTCATTCTTAAACAAGCGAAGAGTCTATACTCTTTTTGGTAGAAACATTATAGGGTTAGGATGACCGTGGATTTGATGGTACTTATGTGCTCTAATTCATCAATCTTGAGATGGTTTCTATCCAAAGAGGGGAAGAAAAAGTTAAATTTTGTAATATGCATGAAGATATGAGAAGGAAATGAGAGACAAAAATCTTGACATGGAGTTTTGTGTGGAAGGAAGGATTGAGATAAAATATATCTGAAGTTAAGAATTGATTTGATTTTTCTGTTGCCAGACTGTTAGAATCCCACATTGGAAGGGAAAGGGGTGGGCATGTGGGTTATGAGGGCTTGGGCAACCTCCCTTGGTAAGTCGGTTTTCCAAGGTGAGTTATACTCGAGCCCATGAAATACCCACTGTCCAGCCCAATTGTTTAAGTTATTGGATGTGTTCCTATCAAACGGTATCAAAACAAGCTCTACCTTTTGAACCCACGCAGCAAGGCCTAGTGGACCTCTCGAGGGGTCAAGAAGGAGAGTTGTTGATAGGTTTCTAGAGCCTGACAGACTTCTAGGCGAAGCAAGACCCGAAGGAAGGGCAGTAAGGCTGATGAGGGCGGGGGCTTTCTGGAAAGAAGACCAATAAGGGCGTTGGGTCTCGAAGTGTGGGAGAACGTTAGAATCCCACATTGAAAGGAAAAGGGGTGGGCATGTGAGTTATAAGGCTTTGGCACCCTCCCTTGGCAAACCGGTTTTCCAAAATGAGTTCTACCCAAGCCCATGAAAGACCTACTTCCTAGCCTAATTGTTTGAGTTATTTGATGGGTTCCTATCCCAGACCATGATTGATTTATACATAAATTAAGCCTTTTTCTGTAATCCATTGGGCCTGAGTAATTGCTTGAATCAAATTATTCACGTATGCAGAACCTATTTTAACACGTTGCCAATTCTTAGTTTGGCTGATCGTGTTGATCTGTAATTCTTTTGGTTTTTGGGGAACTTTAAGCTAAAGAACCGTTTTCCTTTGAGGAATGGATCAAAGGACCTGAATTTAAATTTTTGAATTTCTTTTTGGGCTGATACAGATATGCTCACTTAAATATACTTTTTACGTTATTTGTATGTTGAATTAACTTGGATTGTCTGATAGATTGAACATCTGTCTTTACAGGATTGTTATAGATGCCTGTTTTCACTTTCAGGGAGTTCAGTCCTTGACGTTTGCTATTTATTGCTGTAGTCTTAAATCTTGTAAATAATTTGCTCCACCTTTCTAACCCATGGATTTGGAGTCTTTATTTTTGTTGTGGTTGCAATATATGTATGATCTCTATTTTTTGGTAATAATATTTCAGGGGGGGAAAAGCACGCTGGAAAATTGTCAGGTTTTACAGGTATGAACTTTTTTTTTTTGTTTTTGCTGTCAATAATTATGGCACTTAAGGTTTGTACTTCTATAACATTTCGTGAGCATGTCTAATCTCTTCACTATAAGGACTACCTGAGGACCTCCTATTAGCAAGGATTTAGGTCTGTTTTCAAGAATCAGTAGATGGCAATTGAAATAAAATGTCAATTAAATATTATTAAGACTATGTGTAATTTTTTAAACTAAAACTATAATTTGAACTGTTGAATGGTTGTAAGCCACTAAATTAAAAAAAAAAAAATTTATTTTTGAGTTAACTTTTGTCACAACGAGTGCAGGCAACAGTTAATAGATCAAAGGGAAATCGAACTGAATTATCCAGAGCTGAGCTGATTCAGAAAAGTTCTTATTGCCGGGTTGCAGGTATTTCCAAATCTTTTAAGATATTGCGTGACGTCCTCATACAAAATAATCTACCTCAATTTATAACTTGTCAATTATTGGTTTGATGGTTCAGGTCGTGACATGGATCTTATTGAACTGTCAGCCTATGGCAATGTTCGTCGTGGAGAAGACACCGGAGGGTGTAGAATTCAATGACAAATTTCAGCTGTAGTAACTTATTTTAAATAGATTTAAGATGGAAATAGGAAATTAAGAATTATTGTGTAATCAATTGATTATAATTGTATGAGCACAACTTCTACATCAAATTATAGCAAATGTAGTTTTGTTACTTTCTGAGGCTTAAGAAGTGATCTGCTTCAATCTTCTCATCATTATTAGTTATTAATTTTCTTTTCTGAAGAGAAGGCAAGTCATTATAAAACTTCCCACCAGTAAACTACAATTTGACTGCACCCATTCTAGATAGAACGAGTTAAGATTATATTACATAAGTTAATTTAAACAGATATTCTTGAATATGATTTATCAGTATTAGTAGTCTGTTTTAAGGATGTTTGTATTTGGTTTATTCAGTTTCCTTTGTTGATTTGGTTTTCCTATTTAAGTTGTATTGATACACTGCCATATAAACGTGTATCTACATTAGTATCAGATATGTTGTCCAGAACCTAATTTGGATTGTGCGGCTTTCGTGATAAAACACAAAATCAAATACTAAGCAGCTTGAAAACACTCACAAACACTCAATTTTAGAGAAGTCTTCTCCAAGTCTTCTTCCATTAGAGTGAGTGACGATCAGAGGGTATTTTCAGAGGAAAACGTACAGAGAATCATCAAGGAAAGAAAAACCATTCACAAGAGAAAGAGAGACAGAGCTACCAAGAAGATATTCACCACCTCTTACTTGTATTTGTGTTCTTTAATCCTACGAACATAATAGTTGTATTTTCTACTTTATTTCACTCTTATTTCAGTATGAACTAAATTTCCTTAAGTTAGGTTTGAATATTTGAACTCCTATTGTAATGTTACTTTTATCTTTAATATAGCTTATGATGCTTACATTGCATTTTAATCAAATGAGTTTATTGTTGCAATGTTGATATGGCCAGTTAATACTTGCTGTTTTGCTTATTAATTAGATGTTGAGAAGGTCTGAGAAACAAGGGAAATCATTTGGTTAATGCAAGCCCTTAAATACGACAGTATGAGGAGAATACATAGACATATGGGTGTTTCGTTGTATGATTGTTAACAAACCGGGGATTAAATTTGTTTCTTGAGTCAAAATCTACGTAAACATATGTTGATCTAAGCTTAGGGAACAAGCTTGTAGAATTTCGATGGAACAGTATGAGATCTAAGGAGTTTCAAGTGAAATGTCATGCTGAGTTATGCTATAACATTATTCATAACATTACAATAGGAGATATTTTATTCAAACTTGACTTACCTTTATTGGCTACTGAATCTGTTGCTGCCACTTTGCTCTGTTGGTTAGAACTCTTATTTAGGTTTATTTTTGTTGATTAGCTTAATTTCGTTGAGTTACTATTTCATTATTCAGTCTATTGTGTCTATTTTATTAGTGTTTATATTAGTTTAATATTATCCTTATTACATTGATGTTAACACTGCTGGGGCATCCATTGAGACTGACTAGTTTTACAATCCCTGTGGGAACAATAACTCGATTCTTAGGAATCTATATTACTTGTCGACCGCGTATACTTGCATGCATGTGTGTCCTTTAGATAGATAACAAGTTTTTGGCGGCGTTGCCGAGGATTGTGCCAAAATTAGTTAGTTACTATGTTGCTCATTTTATTTGTTTTTGCATTTTATTTTACTTTTCTTTTTGTTTGCCTTCGTTTCAGATTTGAGGGTAAATGGTTGATGAAGCTATTAGTTAGTTGATGAAGCAATATTATTATTCGATCTTGAACCAGAGAGAACTCTTCACGCCAGATTGAGAAGATTGAAAGCTCATAAAAAAACCCATAAACTTGAAAAAATGGATAACGAAACCGTTAGTAATCCACCACCTGTTGATGAGAGGGATAAATGCATGAGAAATTTTGACACAGCTCTCATTAACCAATTCAATCCGAGCATAGTCAGACCTGAGTTTCCGGCTCAACAATTCGAATTGAAGCCTGTGATGTTTCAAATGTTGCAAACAATGGGTCAGTTTGGGGGTTTAGCTACCAAAGATCCTCATTTGCACTTGAAGTTATTCATGGAAGTTAGCGATTCCTTCAAGCTGCCAGGAGTGTCTAAAGATGTATTGAGGCTCAAACTATTCCCATATTCATTGAGAGAGAGAGCTCGAGCTTGGCTGAATTCACTACCACCAGATTCAGCCATAGATTGGAATGATTTGTTGCATACATTTTTGTCAAAGTATTTCCCACCTCAAAAGAAAAGGAAGCTTCGAAATGACATCACTTCATTCCAACAATTCGAGGATGAGACATTGCATGAAGCATGGGAGAGATTTAAAGAGTTATTGAGGAAATGTTCTAATCATGGGATACCTTGCTAGATTCAAATGAAAACATTTTATAATGGATTGAATGCACAGACTGTCGAGACTGGTTTTCACGGCCAATAAAATTAATTAATTTCCTAATTACCGTAGTTAGCGGTAAGCAATGTCGAATCCACAAGGAGCAAGTATTTATGACTAACTATATATTCGAGTAAACGAAAGTTAAAAAGTCGGATTGAGGGATTAATGCTATGCTAAGGATCAATTTGTGAAATTAAAGTAACTTAATTAAAACTAATGAATTTAAAAGCTATTAACTAAAGACTTGAAAATAAAAACTATTTTAAAACTTGATGATAAAAATGTTGCCGTTGCGGTTTTGGGTCGATACGAGACTAACCCTCACAACTCTCAATCACGCTCTACGGTTTCCTAAACCTACAAGGCAAGGCAAACCAAGAAAATCTCTCACCGATACTCTAGGTATAATCTATCTTGTTTCACCCGATTACTCAAGTTCGATTGGCTAAAGACTATCATTGAATACCGACAAACATAACATGCAAACCCACTAGCTGGTATGTAATTAATAAATACAATTCATTAACACGCAATATCAAATTAACCAATTATACGAAACATGCATCACACGTAAAAATGAAATTAAACACGAATAAAACTTTATTACTTAAAAGCAATATTCAACGTTTAACATATTCAAACTAACATGTATCGTACAATCAATTTTTACTCAACAATAATACTCAATGGATAACACAGTAATCAAATTCATACACTGACTATATTAAAGTATCGAAATCGAACACGAAACAAAAAAAATATATATATAGTAAAAAAGAAATACTACCGAATATCACTGATCGAACTTATCCAACTAGTTGAGAGCTAATGACGCGGGCCGTGGGTGTCAATCTCGAACTCGCCTCTTTCGTAACGAGCAATCGGGAACTTAGTCACTCATCAGGATGTCGACGAGGGCTGAAATGATGCGAACGGGGTTGCCCATGGTGGAGAGGCGATGATCGGCGTGGATATGGTGCGACAAGCGAACGTAACTAACTAACAGAATGCCCGGAATGTCAGAAACAAAACCCGCCTGAATACGTTAATTTTCCAACTAGTTTTCCAGTCAACAGTCTCTGAAATGAGATCCAAACACACCAATGGGTAGATCTGGACCTGGGGAGTCTAGATCTACTGTTAGGTAGCTGCGGAGTTGCCGGAAGACATCGAAAACTGCTGAAAATCGAGAAGTCACGCCGGCTAGACCTGGCAAAACGGGCAGGTCACCCGCAGGTCCACCCGTATCCGGGTAAAAAGGGCAGGTACTGGTTAATATATTTAGGACCCGTGGGAGTTGGACCCGTACCCGGCCTGCCCGTTTTTTTTGCGGGTGAGTCAAGTGATGCCCGCGGGTACCCGCTAAAAAAAAAAAAAAAAACTTACATACTAAATTAGTATAAAAATTGATCTAAATGTAATAGATTTTTTGGATTAAATTTAAGAGTAACTTAAATAGATTTAATTTAATTTAGTTAAATCTACATGACATCATAATCCTAAAAAAGTATGTTCAAATTTTTTCATCTTTTTAGTCCTTTTTTCCTTAGATTAGTCAGATGTCACAAAGAAATTGGATTCATACCTTGTTTAAATCACAAGTATAAGCAATGAGCTTCTCATATGAGGCAGAAGAAGGTTTGATCTCCAGCTTGGCATGTAAGTCTCTAAGCTTTGAAATAATATCCTCAACCTTCAATTTATAACAATATATGTAAAGAAAAAAAAAATGAAAAACACATGTAAATTGATCAGTTTTTAAGGCAATACTGCTTATGCAAAAAAGCGATAAAAAAGTTACATAACTAGAAAAAAAGGTTAATAAATAACTAAAGCCTTTTAGATGCCACAAATTCATAACTCATAAAACATAAAATAATATGCTGATTACAGAAAAGATGCAATGAATATCCTACAATAAAAATTTGTCATGTAACTTCTAAGTACCCAGCTTGTATGCGAAAATACAATTTCCCAATTGATGACCGCTAAAAAATGAGGGGCAGGTATTGATCTGCATAGATGACTGATAGATAAACAAATAGAGACCTTGTAAACTTGACTAATAGTATAGATATTTAATGAGAGAGAATCAATTTAAATGATATTCTCTCAACTTTGAAAAAAAAACTTTAAAAGTAAATTAAATACATTTAAAAGTAAGATCTTAAATCATTTAATTAGCAACTATATCATAGACCTATTTCACAGACCAACAATTACAATCAACTTAAAAAAAAAAAAAAAAAAGGGGTCACCCGTAGGTCCACCCTTACCCGCAAGACCGAGTATGGGTATTACTTTTTTGTACCCGTTTTCATTTTTTTACCAGTGGACCCGTACCCGTTTGACCCGTACTCGTTTGACCCGTACCCGTTTAACCCGTGCCCGTTTAACCCGTGCATGTACCCGCCCGTTTGCCGGGTCTAACGCCGGCGCATGGGACCTCCGAATGATGATCGGAACACGTGGGATGATAGACCAGAATCCCAGGATGATGAATATATGGGCAGTGAGATGAGGAGATGCCGAAAATGGCCTAGATCTGGACTGGAAGGTGAGGAGACGCGGCGGCGCGTGGGAGGTTGTCACTGCGATCGGAAAGCACAGGATGATGGCCGAGACTCTCAAGATGCTGAATCTATGGGCGGTGAGCTGAGGAGTTGCCGGAAAACGTGCAAATCTGACGTAATACGAAGAGATGCAGTGGTGACGACGTGAATGGTGTTCAATGGCAGTGGGATGATGATTATATGTGATGATGATGGAAGATGAATAGGTGCTGGAGTTTGTGGAAGGTGGAGAGTCTTCTCAAATGGTGGTTGCCCGTTTCCAAGAAGAAGAAGACTATTGTAGCTCATGCAAAATTTCTTTATATAGAAATTATGGCAAATTTCAATTCAACCCTTACACAACAGAAAAACGACAACATCACCCCTAAAATTATGGCATTTAACCCCTGTATTTCATAATTAAGACAATCTCAACCTTGGACAATAAATCACAACCAAATATTAACTCACAACATCTGATAAATTATTCCACACATACACAAATTGTGAGAAAACTTAACATGTGATTTTTATGCATTAATTCTTAAATTCTTCAATTGTCCTAATAGATATTCCAATTAAGCACAAAAAATGTAATTTAATCATCTTAATTGAGTCATTTTCATGACTCTAATAGTGAGTTTAATCAATATTTTGGAACCCCTGACGTGGTACCAACAAGTCCAGCTGAGGTTAGGACGCTTGATGTCTTGAGTTATTGGATAACCAGAAGAGTCATTTTCCTGGTACTATCTAGACTTGCCCTTGATGTGTTCTCTGTTCCTGTCTCTACCGTCTCATCCGAACAAACCTTTAGTGCAAGTGGAAGAATTTTTTCGGAAAGGAGGACTAAACTTTCACAAAAAAATGATTGAAGTCCTCACGACATGTCTTCGCTGTTGGGAACAGTCGTGTTATCGTGATCAATACGAGGTTCTCGACGAAAGTTTAATAGAATCATTTAAATATTGTAATGTAGATGATACAGATGAGAGAGATCCTAACTAGTTAACCCTTAAAGTAGTTGTTTTGTAAATTGTATTTTTGTAATTTGTAAAATAACTGTCAATTATTGCACTATTTTTCCTTACCAAGTTTTTGTCCCAATTAAGTTTTTCTTAATGAGGTTTTTAACAAGACAATAATTATTGTAATTTTTTATTTTGTTTTTTGTTTTTAAATAAATGAATAGATCTATTTTTTTTCTTATATTACAATTTAAATTGTATTAAATTGAATTAATATGTGAAATCTTAAGTGTTAAATGTCAACTAAAGAAAATTAATCTAATTGAATTGATATTTGAAAATTAAAAAAAATTAACATAATAATTAAAAAAGAAATTATAAAATTATAAAATTATAAATTTTAAAAAGTGGCCCGACCCGGTCCTTAACCCGCAATTACAGGATTGTAGGGCCGGTCTGGGCCCACCTTTCAACCCACATGTGCGGGCCCAATCCGGCATGCACATGTGGCCGGGCTTAACCGGGCCTGGCCTAGTTTTCCCCACCTCTAACTAGGGATGGGCGTTGGACTCGCACCCGCAAGGGCCCGGCCCCACCTCGCCCCATTTGGGACGGGTTTCACCCGTCAAAATCTGGTGTGGGTGCGGGTCTAAAAATAAAACTCGTCACCGGGTGCGGGTCGGGTGCGAGAATAGTATTGGACCTGCACCCGCCCCACCCCGCACCCTCCCCAAAATATAATAAACTAATAATACTATAATTCTAATTAATTTTTTCAATGTAAAAATGTATTTGTTTGAAATTGTTCATTGAATTCTATTCATATGATAAAATTAGTTCATATTTTGTAATTACTACACTACTCAAATTGTTTACCTTATCTAAAAAAATATGAATAATTGAAAATTTATTTTCCCAACCTAATCCATATTTAATTTGAATAACCATGTTTGATTAAACATGGCATTGTAATGCATTTATTATTACATTTTTTTATTAATTTTTCCAATAAAAACCTATTGAGCAGGGTGGGACGGGACGGGTGTGGGGGTCTCCCCTCCCCTAGAGGACGGATGCGAGGTTCTTTGCCAAACCTATCACCGGGTGTGGATCGGGTATGGAGATAAGTATAAGAGAACAAGTACAAATGCATGAGACCATACACGAGCACCCAACCCACCCCATGCCCAATCCCTACATCTCATACACCCATACCCAACCCGCCCCATGCCCATGCCCATCCCCACCTCTAAGTGTAACGTTAGCTCGTAACTTTAACTAATTCCTCACATGAACCCTCCTTATCCCAAACTCAAACCACTTCACTTCAGTTAAACAACTAGCCATGTCCCTTCTTCCATCCAAGTCTTTCTCTTTCACACTCCACTCTTCAACCTCCGACTTCAAACTCCCTTATCCCACTCCCAGACACCCCCACTCTCGCACCCTAACGCTCCCTCCAATGCCAATCCTCTGCGCCAAGAGAACCGGCAAACAGCGATACCCTTCAGAGAAAAAAAAGCTCAAGTTGAAACACAAACAAGTCCTCACTGATGTCAAGAACAAGTTCGAAGGCTTTTGGAGGCTCTCAAAACTTGGCGTTTTGGTGAGTCAAGACCCGGGAAAGGACTTTCTCGGCGTCTCCGATGGGTTGCTTGAGCAAATTGCTAAAGTTCTCGAGTTTCCGGTGAGTTTTGGATGATAAAGTTTGGTTTTTTGGTTCAATTTTGTGGTGAAGTTTGAATTTTTAGTTCAATTTTGTGGTGAAGTTTGAGATTTAGTTCAATTTCGTAATAAAGTTCGGTTTTTTATTGTTGTTTGTTGTGGTAGGTTGCTTCTATGCTGCCGCCGGAGGCGTTTTCGGTTGTAAGGAAATCATTTGATGCGAGGAAGGTTTGTGAAATGGTTACTTTTGAGTTTAAAATGAGAGTGTTTGGATTGTTTTATGGTGTGTTTGGGAGTTTTGCACTGTGAAAAGCACTTCTTTTTTCTAATTTTTAGACCGAACTCGGTTTAAATATGTAGCATTAGTGCTTTGAAGGAGTATCTATTTGGCAGAAACAAACAGAAGTGCTTCTTTGAAAGCAGTTGATGGGCGCTTTTTTGAGAAGCCCTTTGGAGCGATTTTGCTAAAAGGGCTTTTGGTCTAAAGCACTTTCTTTGAAAGCACTTCCAACATTTGAATCATTTGACCTCTTAATGAATTGAATTAGTAAATAGATAGTATATGACTTTGGTAGGTGATTGATCGAAAGCTATTAATCTATGAGATGATTTTGAGAAATGGATTTGGCCATTGAGATTGTGTTGAAGCATAATGAATTCTAAGATGTCCAACAGTTAATATTTCTTAGGCTAAATTTAATTGCGAAAACTTCAAATTTGGATTCTGGAATTCTGTCAAACTTGAATTCAATATATCAGAATTTCTTAAGATTGATTTTCTATTTTTTGGATCCCACTCAGAAATCACTTGGAATGGATTTGGTTTTTTAAGATTTTAGGAGAAACTTCTTGAATAGAATCACATATGTACGCCCTAATCTTGCTTGAATGTAGAGCTGTAAAGTTTCCTTTTTCGAGCATCAAGGACTGAATGATGAACTAGTTGCACCATTTTAATAAATCATGCTTATTAAGCTTGTTAGTATCTTCATATGGTGAATGTTCAAAACTCTATAATGCATTTTTTTTTTTTTTTTGGTTTGGACATTTGTTGTCAATTTTTCTTAATAGCAGAAGCAAGAACACGATAATAAATAAGAGTTTCTGTGATATATAAGTGGTACAAATTTGACTTACTGATGTTTTCCAGGTTTTAAAGGAACCAAAGTTTGTATACACCGTGGACATGGATGTCAGCAAACTTTTAGAGCTAGAGCCTCGTACTTGGGACTTCATTTCTCGGTTGGAGCCGAGGGTTGGGGTTGTAGAACATATGCCTCATGAAAGAGCTTCCGGTGACTTGATTAGCATAATACATGACTGTAAAAAAATCTCTGAGGAATCTTATAAGTACCCAACAACCAGAAAACCCAAAGTCGCTGTTGTGGGTAGTGGCCCATCCGGCTTGTTTGCTAGTCTTGTTCTTGCAGAACTTGGTGCAGATGTCACCTTAATAGAAAGAGGTCAACCAGTTGAACAGAGAGGGCGCGACATTGGTGCTTTGGTAGTTCGTCGGATTTTAGAATTGGAGAGCAATTTTTGCTTTGGGGAGGTTATATCTTGATTCTTTTAGTACTTTTGTGAAATATTATTTTAGTATCTCAAATGCTAATTTCTGCTGTGGCATTACTCAAGTTTCTTACTATTATTTTATAATGAATTGTTCATGAATTTCTTATCAATTGAATATTTAACCAATTGATCTGAAGGATAACTGTTTCTTTTCTTTTTATAAATGACATATACCTTTCTACAGGGCTATCTATATCATATATAACTTAGCTCTTGGTTTTCTTGGCTAAAATTAAGTAATGTTTAAATTATTAATGATATCCATTTGGAAACTAAGTAGAAATATATAGTTAAATCTGGTTTTCCTTTTTCATTTACATTCCTGCTCCCTCCCCCACTCTTTGAATTCTAGGCTATTTGAATGTTTAAGAGGCTGTGAGATTGCATGTGCATGTGTAAAACCAAAGTTTTAACGAAACTTTTTGCCATGTGTTCCACACTAAATTAAATTTGATTTTTTTCTTATTGTAACACAGCAAATATTTTGGTTGCCAAATTATATTAAGGACTTATCCATGGCAGGGTGGTGCAGGTACCTGGAGTGATGGAAAGCTGGTAACTAGAATTGGAAGAAACAGTGAAAGTGTTTTCACGGTCAGTACTATTTCTCTATCTTTGTTGTTCTGTATCTCTTATATGTACTTAGATTTGCATTATTGAGTGCTTTTTTGGGTTTTACACTTGTGTCATTGACTTGTTGCTATATATCTCTGAGTTCGGAGATACATTTTTCTGTCAAAGGCTTTCTTGTGTTTGTAAATTTTGGATGTCTGTGGTGGAAGCCACTTTATGTCTGCTTATTTTAACCATGTGCTATTGCACTAACGAAGTCTTTACTTTTTTTTTTTTTTTTTACCATTTGTTATCTATGGTATATGTTGACTTGAAGTAATTTTCTCTTAGGTTATGAACACTTTAATTCACTTTGGAGCTCCAAAAAAAATCTTGGTTGATGGAAAGCCCCATTTGGGAACGGATAAGTTGATTCCATTACTCCGCAACTTTCGCCAACATTTACAAAGACTGGGTGTGAGTTGCTTCTTTGAATCAAAAACTTAGGCATATATTAGGATCGATTTTCCATCCATACATGTTTCCATATTTTGCATCTTATGTTTCTTATTTCAATGTATTAGGTTACTATCAAGTTTGGAACAAGGGTAGATGATCTAATCATAGAGGATGAACGTGTTGTGGGGGTCAAAGTTTCTGATGCAAAAAATGTATCACGGTTAGATTTCCAGAAATTGAGTTATGATGCAGTTGTCTTGGCTGTTGGGCATTCTGCACGTGATATGTATCAAATGCTTCTTTCTCATAATATAGACCTGGTCCCAAAAGATTTTGCTGTAAGTTCCTATACATTCTTTTTTCTTTATGTTGATTAATAAAAAACATTTATCATGTTTATATGCCTCTCATTCTTTTAGGAATCTTGTTTTTTATTATTTTTTATCAAATGCCCATTTGTCTTCGTTTTGCAGTCATTTTGTAGATAAAACAATTTTATAGAGAAAATTACTAAGAGTTGTGTCATGCTAAAAATGCTTTATCTTTTGAGCTTATCATTTATAGCAACTTATCTGTCTAAACAGGTTGGTTTGCGGGTTGAGCATCCTCAGCAACTAATAAACAGTATACAGGTCAGCTGTGTTCATTTCTTTTTGTTTAACTCATAAATGAATGGCGCAACGAATGGCTCAGCGAATGGCTCTTGTTAAAACACTTCTTTATAGATGAAGCTATTGTCTTGCGGGTTTTGTTCTCGTCCTATTCTGTGAAGTGCATCACTAATTAAATCATTTGCTTTTTTAAATTTACATAAATGTGTAGTATTCCGGATTTGCTGCTGAGGTTCACAATGGACGTGGGAAAGTGCCAGTTGCAGATTACAAAGTTGTCAAGTATGTTAGTGGTGAGGACATGGACATCAATGTTGGGCCCATGAGTCGTAGTTGCTATTCCTTCTGCATGTGTCCAGGTGGACAGGTCTGCTTCTATTTTGTTAACCTTGAAATAAGTAGTTTGCTTGTGGTTATGGTTTATGAATGCATGTTTTTCATGAATATCTAGTCCTTTGATAGATAGATTTTCTGGACTTCCAAACAAATTTGCATGCATTTGAAATTTCTTGGCTTTCCCGTTAACTATTTCATAAAGGTTGTTTTGAATTAGTTGCAATGAGAGGTTAATCGTCCAACTATAGTTGAATTAGCACAAGTCAGAAAATGGAAATGGCTTCTGAATATAGTTGGGAAGATTAGGCTAAATTCTTGTAGAAAGAACCAAGAAATCATCCGAAGCAATGAGAAACTTTTCGTAAATATATTTTGCTCATGTAGTCGCTAAAATCTTGATTTCAGGTTGTTCTCACAAGTACTAATCCATCAGAACTATGTATCAATGGCATGTCATTTTCTCGTCGTTCATCTAGATGGGCAAATGCGGCACTTGTTGTCACTGTCTCGGCAAAGGATTTTGAGGCATATAACTTCCATGGACCTCTTGCAGGGGTTGAATTTCAGGTAATTTTTCCTTTTCTTACGTAGTGGTTTTTATGTTCATGTTTGTTACATGTTTACATTTTGCACTGTAATAATAATTTCTTCTCGAGCAGAGGGTGGATCTTAGAACTAGCCAATGTATTTTTGTCTAAAATATATAAAATAATGGTTCAAGATCTGTCACACTCTGCAAATATTAATAGTGATTTATCTTCTATTTATTATTTAGAGGGAATTTGAGCAAAGAGCAGCTATGATGGGAGGGGGAAACTTTGTGGTTCCCGTGCAGAGAGTTACGGATTTTTTAGAGAATAAGTTACCAGGTAGATTCTTTTTTTCTTTAATTCCAGAGTCATATTACTTCCAAATGTTTATCTATATTGACTCTCCCTGTTTTGTCAGGCACATCTCTACCACCATCAAGCTATCGGCTAGGAGTGAAGGCATCGAATCTCCATGAGCTGTTTCCTGCTCATATCACAGATGCATTGAAGCAATCGATCTCAATGTTTGACAAAGAGGTCCTAAATTTTTCTTGTTCATTAACTCCTTATATTTATGATAATTGTCTAAAATCATCAACTCATAAACTTTCTACTTCTGTTGAACTTGGGAAATTTCAGTTACCAGGATTCATCTCTGAGGCCGCTCTTCTTCATGGCGTAGAGGTATACCATTGGTTTTGGTTTTTTTTTTTTAGCAATTTAGTAAGTATGCATTTTACGTTGAAAGGAATTAATTATTGCATACTGATGTGAACCCATCTAATGTTTTACACAATTGAGTTGGGTAGTGGATCTTATTGGGCTTTGGTAGAACTTTCCTTAGAAAACCAGTTTGTCAAGGGAGGATGTCCAAGCCCTTATAACCTACTTGCCCAACCATTTCCCTTTCAAGATGGCTTCACTTTGGGTGGCCCACTCTCCAAGGTCGCCCCTTCTCAGGTAGCCCTTTTCACATTAGCGCACTCTGGACGGCTTCACTTTGGGTGGCTTACTCTCTTAGGTCGCCCCTTCCTAAGTAACCCTTTCCCAGGTCGTTCCTTCCGGACGGCGGCTTCACTCTGAGTGGCCTACTCTCCTCGGTCGCTCTTTCCCAAGTAGCCCTTTTCCAGGTTGCCCCTTCCGGAACTTGGGCTCGGGTGGGGTTTGGCTCTGATATTATTGATGTGAACACATCTAATGTTTTACACAATTGGGTTAGGTAGTGGGTCTTTTTGGATTTGAGTAAAACTCTCCTTAGAAAATCAGCTTGCCAGGGGAGGGTGTCCAAGTTTTTATAACCCACTTATCCTACCATTTCTCTTTCAATGTGGGATTCCTAACACATACTTTCTGGGTCTTGCGCCCATTTCAGCTCCAATGATATTGGTTAGCAAATAATATCAATACAATTTAGGATAGATATTTTATAGTTTCTTCATACCAGTCTATTATCTACAAATCAAGGTAAATTCATTCTTTCTTTCAGACTAGGACCAGCTCTCCTGTTCAGATTCCCCGCAGTAACGACACCTACGAGAGCACGTCCATAAAAGGACTATACCCTGTTGGTGAAGGAGCAGGCTATGCTGGTGGTATCGTAAGTGCAGCGGTGGATGGCATGTACGCTGGTTTTGCCGCAGCAAAAAATCTTGATCTGTTTCTTGGTGACATAGAATCAGTTCTGGGGAAATCTCAGGGCGCTGGATTTGTGAAGTACTAAAAGATGGCTTATCTAGTATTCTCACAACTGGTCTCAAACAAACACAAATTCATCTGCTCTTGGTTCCACCAAACAAACGAACTGTTCATAATGTGGTCAACAAAACCTGAGTGAGTATACTTCATCAGTTCATTCTTCTCCTGGAAACTTATAGATAAGTCGCCATTTACAAAAATTTAACTTACAAAGTCATACTCTCATTCTTATCGGCAGCTTAATATGATTTTTTGGGTTTCATTACGGTTGGAAGAGTCAAAATCAAGTAAACTCTACTAGCAAATAATGCATACGGGAGCGAAATAAAGAACGACGCCTTTCGATGGCTGCCAGAGTTTATGATTCTGTTTTCATGGTAACTATGATCAAATGCAGATTAAGTGAATCCAAGAATTGTTTGTGCAAGAGCATGTAGTGAATTCTTGAAGCAAAAGCTAGAGTTTTAGCTCGAAAACTCCATACTTACTCAGAAGTGGTTTTTTTTTTTTTTTTTTTGGTAGTTTATACATTGTAATCTGAGAATCATTTTTTGAGATAAGATTTTGATTGAAGGTGAGACATGTAACAGTCTGAATATTGTGCTAATATTTGTTAATTAACTTAAAAAATAAAAATAAAAATTGATAATTGAATAAAGAAGATATTTAATCAGAATTTCCTGAAGTTCAATCAAACTATAGAATAATTTTGCAGTTTTGTTGTTAAGAAAATAATTTTTGAAGTAATGGTTTTTTTTTAAATTTAAATTTTGCTTCCATTTATGTAAAATTTAACCCTTTCAAAACTTGTGTAATTTTTTAGGTTTCAGGTTTGATATTGCAGGAAGGCTTTATATATGACATTAAGATAGTTTTTCTTTTAATTTTTTTCAAGGTTTTATTGAGTTTAAGTGTTTTTTTTTAATATGCATATTTATATTTATTTTAGAGTTAAAGGCATAAACCCTTTTGAGTTTTGATGTAATAATAAAATCTTTTGACATTTATGAATAGCAAAAATCTACTTTGTAGTTAGTAAGCAATTAAAGTTTAATTTTAAACTATTTTAAATTATAAATAGTTATCAAATTATTCTCCTATAGTTAATTTTAGTACCTAAAATTTAACAAGAAATTTTATTATTTCAAGAATCTTGAAAGATTTTTGTTATTTAATCAAATTTCGAGGATTAATATTATTAAATTTTTTTATTTTATCTTCAGTAAATATGAATATAGGGTGCGTAAGTTTATTCCATTCTATATCGCTAACGAATGAAAATTTGGGATCCCACATCACCTAGTTGCGAAAGAGTGCAGTGTCATATAAATGATGATTTCTTACCTACCTACGAGGCACCTTTTGTAGTATGTGTTGTAAGAGGACAAAAATGTGAGGCTTGTGAACTCTAATGGGTTGGGCAAGATCGAACAATACCTTAAGAGATGTGAGACATCACAAGTGATATCAGAGTCTTGACCAGCCGGAAGTGTGGGACTTGAGTCGTGCTCTGCCTAGGAAGATCCAATGAGGATGTTGGGCCCGAAAAGGGGAGAGTGTATCAAAGCCTTGACCAATCGAAAGTGTGGGACTTGAGTCGTGCTCTGCCCAAGAAGGGCCAACGAGGACATCGGGCCCAAAAGGGTGAAAATGTATGGAATCCCACATCGTCTGGTTGTGAAAGAGTGAAGTATCATATAAGTGATGATCTTTTATCCACCTATGAGATCCGTTTTGTAGTATGGGTTGCCAGAGGACAAAACTATGAGGCTTGTGAGCTCCAATGGGTCGGGCTAGAGCGGACAATACCTTGTGGGGAGGTGAGGCATTACAGAAAACATTAATCAATTTACAAATGTTAATCTTGAGTCAGTAGCATATTTTAAGTGAAAAACACTTTGAATTTATAACCTATTTAAGGTGATTGATGTTCATATAAAACTTGAAGATTTACATTATCTATTTAAGTTTATAGAATTTTTCCCACTTCCCTATATCTGAATGTTTGAAAACAAAAGGATCTGACAAGTTCCGAGATCAAATAATATTTTATAATTTCAACAGAATCAAATTATTATTTAAAAAAATGTATAATAAGAAACTCGTCTTTGTGTCCTAAAGGAGACCAAGTTTGAGATTCAGAGAACCTGTCTTTGCCATACTGCCATGTATTGTCTCCTATCAGAGTAGAAGATTTCTTGTTATCCTTAAGGTATCCTATGTCAACCAAATTCCACTTTCCATTTTCCTGCTAACCAAACAAAAATCAGAGTCGGTGCTACATTCATTTAATATAAATATGAACATTCGTATCGAATAATATATTGTTTTTTCTCTGATGCAAACGTTCGTATTTTGGAAGAATATGCAGACCTTTGGATCAAAGAAATTAAGTTCTTGACATAACCCTGAGGGTTTATATTATAAGAAGAAATTTGTATGGAATAAGAGACATATTTTGGATGAAAGGTACTTGTGTAAAGTATAAAAATTTTAATATAAATTTTGGAGTAGAGTTGATCCAAAATGATCAACTAATAATAATATACCCAACATTAGAAAAATGGAAAAGGAATGGCATATGCATGGGCTTGATTACCATGATTGTGTTTCATATTGTAGCACATGAGTGCCCATCATTTGGTCTTCAAAAAATTTATTATCAAAGAAAACTGGCTGCTAGTTGTATTTACTTTATTCTTGACCATGCCTCTCTCTCTCTCTCTCTCTCTCTCTCTCTCTTTTTTAATCTAAAAATTATAAAGAAAAAATAAAACATGCTGAAGCATGCAGGTGTGTTGGACAATTTTTTTTGTTTTTTCCTTTGTGGCACTTCTGCCAAAAACACTTTTTAAAAGCAATTCAAAATTGCAATATATATGTGTTTGATATAATTTTGTCATTAAACACATACGTGGGTTGTACTGATGGTTATGGTTAATTAGAGATAGTGTAAACAGACGTATGATCTCAGGTTTAATTATCTATTTGAATATCTGCGATTTAAGTGGGAGGTTGTGGGGGTGAGTTGCACTAGCCTCCCTCGAAAATTTGCCAATTGGTTACAAAAAATAAAAATAATTATGTCACTAAATTGCATATTCGAATTTTAAAAAATTCAAGATGTCTTAACCTAAGAATTGTCCATTATTTAAAACCCTTTTTTATTTATTTTGTTAAATTCTATCAAGTGCTTGAGTTTACATAAAAATATAAATTCAATAAAGATTGGCTCACAACTCAATCTCACAAACTTTCTCACAAAACTCTTACATGACAGCTCCCAGTTTTTTGTTGATGAATTTTGAATTTTGATAAATTTATCAACAAAAAACTAGGAGCTATCACGTAGAGATTGAAAGATAAAGTTTGTAAGATTAAGTTATAAATGTAATAACCAAACACAAGAAAAAAACAAAAAAAAACAAATTGTCCTTTTTGTTTTACTATTTGAAAACAATTTTTGACAACAACACCACAACCAAAAGCATCCCAAATGCACCTAATTTTTCCATGATGTAATTCAAAGTCTTTGGATCTTGACTGACTCTTTGACTAGGTAAAATGAGCTAGGTGAAACGATAGCAACTAATTTGACAAGAAGTCAAGAATCACTTTTGGAACAAAATGACTCTTCACCAACTACATAGACTTTGCAACTATAAGTTGGGTCTACATACTAATGTCTTCCAAACAATCTTTCAATCAATTGCTTCTAACAAACCTCATCATTCATTTGAGAAATACTATTCCAACATCAAAATTCCTTTTTCATTTATTGTATCAAAATTCCTTTTTCATTTATTGTATTCAATCCTTCAATGTTGAAAACCCTTTTGGACCCCATTTACTAATAACATTGATTTAAGGTACGTTCGAGTTATTTTTCAATACTGATTCGATAACATTAAACCTATTAAACCCTTAACCTTCAATTTCTTTTCTCGACATAAAAAGTAAAAAAAAAAAAAACTATTGAACACTTTTATAATAGTAAAACCCATATATATTCTGATTAACTATGTTCGACAAATGTGAACAAATTTTAACTTATTATGTTCGTAAAAATACTCTAATCATCTCATTAACTTTGACACGAACAAATCTGATATTGAAATCTCTCGAATAATAATAAAAGATGTAATCATATAACTAAAACCCAAGTAGGGCCTAAAGAGAGGGGGGACAAAAGGACCACAAAGTTAAGGTGAAGGCTACATGGCATATGATATGTCTAAATCTTGTCATGTGGAAACAATTTGGAGGTAACTCTAGGAACCAGTTCTTGCCTCGACCTTGAGGAAGACTAAACTTGAGATTTTGGAACCATCTTGTATGAAATTCAATGCATCAATTTGGGTCCACTTAACAGGAATTTTTGTAGTTTACAAATAGGCTTTTTGTTCTTATTCTTCTACTTGAAGAAAAATCACAAGTGGGAAACACAAAGATTATCCCATTTTTAGGATATAAATATATAATTCTATATAGGATGTAAGATCTCTTTATAGATAACGAAGATCGAGAACGTTGAATATAAGATTTATAATGAAAATTGTTTGAGCCAAGACTTCCTCACAAGGAAATCGAACCCTCGATCTAGCACTTATGTGAATTGTTAGGATTAAAAACAATTTCATGTTCAAAGCATTGTTTTAAAATCCAAATCAGACCAGTCGAACCGACTGGTCTGGTCAGGAAACATGACTCTTATTCTATCTAAATACACCATAAACCCCGTTATAGCAGTTGGATTGGATTGACCCACGGTTAAACCGACGGAACAATGTCGAATTGCTGGTTAAAACGATTGGATCAGCGGATCGAACATGTGACATCAGCATGACATAATAGAATTTAAAATTCTTTAGATTTAGATTTTGGATTTATTTTATTTGTATTATAATGTTAATTGGATTTTGGATTTGGATTTATTTATTTTAGAAATTTATTAATCATTAGAATTTTAAAATTTTATTAGTCAGTCGGACCACCCGATTCTAGGACCGACCCCTTTACCAGGTCAAGACCCGATCCAAGTATAAAAACATTGATTCAAAGTATAGAGTATAAAAATTGTAATGTCTCAATCTTGATCTTGAATAGTTGAATTCCATATTATTAATCTCACATTTTTGTACTATTAGTCTACGAACATTATAATATAAGTAAAATAGATGTATTTTTTTTTTTTTTCATATTTTTAAAGAATAAAGATAATATGGCAACACTTCATTTCTAGAATAATTAATTCGGGAAAAAATAAAAAACTTTATCCAATCTTATTGCTATTTCAATTATTCACCGACCTTCAATTAACAATTCAGAATGTGATCCATAATTAGACTCCTCTTTTATCTAATTTAAAATAAGATTGAAAAAGTTATAGAATATTGTAAATATATATATTTACTTCATTTAATAATCGTATTAAAAATTATAAAATAATTATTGATCCATACTAAATGACATCTCGTGATTAACTGATTATGCATATAAAAGTAATGACGTGATATATGATATGACATTATGTGTCGTGATTAACGGATTCCGCATGCAAATTGGTATTATCAAATATCATGGTATAAATAATAAATTACATAGTATATAGTTTGTGGTCCAAAAAGTAACATCTAAAATTTAAAGTACAGTAGGATTAGCAGATGCTTTTGTTTTAACCTAAGATTAGATTGGATTTAACTTTTTGACGGTGATTTAATTAATTAATTAAGAGCTTTCAAGTACTCTTTAATCACTGGCTTAAAAGGCTTCTAATCACTTTTTGTGGGCCCAAAAGTGAGCTTTCAATAGCTGGAAATGGGCTTGCAAGCTTTCGGCCTAAAGCTGTGAACTACATAAAAGTGTACAAAGCCATCAATTCATAAAAAAAAAAAAAACAAAGGGTCATTCTTAAGGACATTTTGGTCATTTTACCTTTAATTCGCGGTAAATTTTGGAGACCCCTAAAAAACAGGTTAATTTTATCCACTCCCAAGAGATTGATAAGTGTTAAGTGACCCAACGATTTTCGAAAACTATTAATTATCTCTCTTGAATTATTAAAAACCCGTGAAATTATCAAAATCTTCTCTTATATTATCAAAAACCCTTGTTAAATTATAAAAAACTCTTCTCACATAGGAGACTTAATAGTTTTTTAAAATCCTTAGGACGTTTAATAGTCAACGATTTGGTACACATGCAAAGTTAGGATCCCAACTAATATTTCTTATGAAATGTCATTATTATATTAATTACAGAAAAATAAATCTTTTATTAGATTAACCTGTAATTAATATGGTATCGACACATCATTAGCGACATTGCTTGCTATATATGCATGACATTATCAATATGAAATATACCCTTTGAAACTATCAAAGCATAACTATCACTAAGGTTTTAGTCAATTCTTACAATTTATGGGACTAATGTCTTGCTCTAAGAAGAGAAATAATTAAATAAAAATTGATGTTTGACTATATTTGATTTGTGCTTTAAATACAATTTATTTTTTCAAAGTAAGAGATATAAATTTTATTTAAAAAAAAAAAAATAGTTTGCAATACAATAAAGAGACTAATTCAAGGTCTAACAAGGAAGTGGTTAAAAAAAAAAAAAAAACCCTTGCAAATAATACTATTTTTTAGACTTATATCAAATGGGTTTTATAATTCATTGTATTTGAAAATTTTATAGTAAATTTATTCTTATCTAACTAAAATATAAAGAATACAATCCAAATTTGTAAAGATTAAGGCCTAAGAGTGGACTCAAAATTTTCAATATGTATAATTAAAGTCAAATAAAATTTTAATAATTAAGCTTAATTATTTTAGAGATAGAAAGATTATTATATTTATAGAAGATAAATGAAATTTTATTAAAATTCTTAAATATAAAAATATTAAAACTTGGGATGTACACATAGTGGCGGTGGCTTCAAAATTCAACACTAAAACATTCAACTTGGGCAACATTTTTGACAACTCAAAACCTGCATATAAATTATAATAAGGTCATTTATTTAAATATGTTTGATTAATTTAGAAGGGATCATATAAAAATATGAAAATAATATTAATTTCAATACCTAATCATATGATTAAATAACAATGTAAACAAGTATTATATTTATAGGTTATTTGATTAAAAACTAACACAAATTAAAAAATCCTAATTTTAGAAACGCACAAAAAAGGATTATAAAACAAATGTCGATGGCTATAGATAACACAAATTAAGGATACAAATGCTCAACAAATTGAATAAAGGGCAACATTATAAATTAAATGACCAATTTATGATATATATATATATATATATTTAATCGGGGTTTAATCCTAAGAACCCATTGAACACTCTACAAGCCCAATGTATTAGGTAAGTCACAAATGTAGTAAGTGGTCACTGCGGAGACTCGAACACAAGACCTCTGGATAATCTACCCAGATGGTTAAAGTCTTGTCACCCGACCACAAATCCCGTGGTTAATAGTCTTTACACAAAATTATATTATCTATAATTTATTTTGGAGTCTTTATGTATTATTTTTTTAAAACAAATGATCCCCAAATGATAATATCCCAATGTAAATTTATAATATTAAACATAAATTTATAAGTTAATTAGACTACTTGTAATTTTATTTATGATAATTTAAGAAGAAATAATAAAATTAAATTGAAGTCAAAAGTTAGGAATATTGGAAATAATAAAATTAAATTGAAGTCAAAAGTTAGGAATATTGGAAATAGACATGGGAAGGTTGAAAAAATCAAATGAAATCCTTAAAAATTAATGAATTTTATACTTATTTCTTTGAAAGTTTCTTAATGTTAGTTAGTAAAAAACTCTATTTAAAACAAAAACAAAATAAAATAAAATTGACTTGTATTACACGAAAATATTTGATATTATTAATATGATATAACCTTAAACGTTACTAATAATTTATAGGTAGATTTATTGTGTGATCTTTTGCTTTAACTTCATCATGAAGATTAGCATTTGATTTATCTTTTTCCTTCTTGCAATTTACTCTTTCTTGGTATTACTTTTTTCTTAAGAAAATTACCATTTTTTTTAAAGGGTGTGATTGTTTGTAATTCAATATTAAATTTGATGTAATTTTATAACTATAATGATACGTTATATTTAATAGTTTTAAAACTAAAGTTCTATTAGATTAGACGTTTATCACCGGACCAAAAACTTAAAGTTATCAGTAGAGACATACCCTTATTTCTTTAAACTATATGTTATGCGTCCACGGTTTGAGGTGATTCGACCTTAGACCTCCGGCACAATATGATACTGACCTAATGATTTTTAATATTTTTATCACTTTTTAATTAAGATTTTTATCACTTTTTTGTGGATATTTTATCCATGAAATTTATAGATTAATTAAGAAGTTGGCACAAGAAGATACAGACAAAGAAAATTGCTTCCAAACAAAGAAAAGAAAAAGAAAATTCTGAATTCCCTTCTATTTTGTTTTGTTCTTTTGGGTCAACATTGTAATGCCTTCAATTTCATTTTGCTTAACCAATAAATTTCCTTAATCTTAGAATGATGCTTGCTTGCACAATATTATTTATCCAATTCCAAAGTCTTTCTTTTTCTATATTATCTTTTGAGTTTTATTAAAATTTTTTTTTTTAAGAATCCATATATCCCCGACACCTACTTTACAAGCCCGACTGCGAAATTAGAGCCCCTATCAAACCCTAAAATTTTTGGAAAGCAGGAAAACTGAACCATTTTATATTACAAAATTCCCCGACACTTGCTTTGTAAGTCCGACTTCGAAATTGAAACATTTGTTGAACCTTACAATCTGTGAAAAGCAAGAATACTCGTTATTTTCAACGAGTTGGTGATAAATAATTCCTTTAAGATTTTATCAAATAGCATTATTCTCTATAAGGTTTTGGAAATAATAAGATTTTTTGTTATCATTAGAAAGCTTTTAAACTTTAGAGATTAAAATAAACAGTTGAAAGACAATTAGGTTAATATCTATTAAAATATAAAAAAGGTAAGCTCAAACGGGTCACTACGATAAGAGAATTTGTGTTATTTTTGGAACCACAAATTTTAGTAGCCGTCGGATGGAGATCTAAAGGTGGTTATGCCTTTAATTATTTAGATGGAAACTTTAAATGCAATTTTATAGTAATTAATTTATGGTCTCTTAATTTATAGCATTGCAAGGATTTTAATTTTCTTGGTGGAGATTTTTATTGTTTTTCATTTTTGTGGAGATAACATTTATAGTAATTGAAAAGGTATATGAACAATAATACTCGAATTTTC
>WYDK02118167.1:667864-699012 GCA_009867345.2 Toxicodendron radicans
TATAAACACCTCAACCCAAGGGTAAAAGATTACCCCCAACTTACCCCCCAAAAACACTATTGGTAATATTTTTTTCCGGTAATCTTTTTTTACTTACCAACCAAACATCGTCATCTGAGCAATTTAAGTTTTATTACCTCTGTTATCTAATATTAACCCGAACCAAACACACCCTCTCAGTAATATAACATTCTCAGTAATACAACATTCCTTTAACCAAACACCCCTTTACAATAATACAACATTCCCTGAACCAAACGCCTCATGAAAGATTACTGTGAATGTTATATTAAATGTGTTTGGTTCGGAAAATAAATTGGTGAGTATGTTATATTGATATGTTTGGTTGGGAAGAATAAATTGGTAGGTATATTATATAGATTACTAAATTGTCCTTCTTTTTTAATATTATTTTTAAAATCTTTATTTTAACCCCCTACATTGAAAATTCAGCTAAAACACCCTTACAATAAAAGTTTAAAAATTCACAAAAACACCCCCATCCACCCAACCATTGTCGGCCACCATCACTGGCGACTGTGGTCGGAATGGCCCACGGTCGACGGAATCTGGTCGGTTGTGCGCCGATCTGGCAGTTAATCTGGCCATTTTCGTCCAGATCTGGCCGATCGTGCACTGTTTCGGAGCTAATGGTGGTGGCTGGATCCGACCACCACTCTTGGGTAATAATTTTCAAGTTCAAGGGTATATATGTCCTAAAAATTTTGTATATATAAGGATAAAATAGTCAATGAATTTTTTTTGTAAATTGTTTTCAAAACAAGGGCATTATTGTCCAAAAAATTTAACAGTTAGGAGTAAAATTGTAATAAAATTAAGATTATCAGGAAATCTTAAAATACCTAAGAAAATATTGGTATTCAGATTTCTAATTATATTACCAATAATAATTACTATTGATTTTGGAATATTATTGGAATTTTATTTTATTTAACAACCAAATATAGTATTGTAAGTAATATAAAATGGCATTGTCCCAGTAATAAGGGATACCCAGAAATTTAGAAATGTTCTGGAAGGGTGGTTTGGGGTTTTCGTTGGAACGGCAATTGATTTTCAAAATTAATCAATATAGTGGTAGTTTAGTGAGAAAGTTTGGTGAGAAAAAGAGAAATAAGTAACAGGATGCTATTGAATAAATATATTGATAGATGAGGTGATATATCCCTTTTTTTTTTTTTTTTATTGTATAAGTTTTATTTTAAGTATATTCATATTGTTTAAATATTTATAAATAAATAAAAAGAGATATTTATAAATTTTATGAGTTCCTGAGTTTAAGTCTTCTCAGACACTAATAAGGGTGGTCATTGGGTCTCTTACCCAGTCGACAGTTTCAAGACCCTGAAGGATTAGTTGTCTAGCTCTAACACATCCAGTGATTGAAAAAAAAAATTATCTATTGAAAACTTCTCTTAGATTTCCTTCAAAGTGCTTTTACAAAATATTTAGCATCTTTATTAATATCTTCACTCAAATGTCATGGAATTTACTGAATAATAGAGGTTTTGTTCGCCACCTTTTAAGTACCACCAAACTTATTCCATGAACAAATAAATTATATCTAAACATATAATAAAATACACATATATTAAATGATCTTTAAAAGCTTATGAGAGAATTTTAATTCATGGTGAAAATAGTCTATTATTATCACCAGATTATGCTCAATTTTCCATCCCTTATTAGAGAATCTCTAATGCAAATACATACACATCTCAATCAAACCAATATCACAAAACAAATAATCGAATGTCGTTTTGTACAAAGTCCAATTCAATGGATAAGGAATACCTAGTACGTACCCTTCCCCACAGTTAACAAAAACAAGCTTCACATACAAATACAAATACTCACTAATTTCCAATATACAACCCCTAATTTGATTGTGACACTTTTAATTTTATCTCCCACCCATTATCTGGCCCCGGCCCCTTTAACTCTTTGTCTTATTTTCACAAACCCCAATTCAGAAAAAAGAAAAAAAAATTGCACCAATGAGATTGTAAAGAACAGTTTTTAGAAATAAAAAGATGGACCCAAGTATATTTTTATGTCCATATCTATCTATCTACCAGAATAATGCAACTAATTACTTAAACAAGTGGTGTAAAATATGAAAGGGAGATTAAGTTTCAATAGTGTCCACATGTTTAGTTTCAATCTTCAAAAGCTTGAGTTTTCTGGTTCTGATTTTGATCGTCGTCATTATCATCATCCTCCTCTTCAACAAGTTTTGTTTGAATGAATTAAATTTGAAAGGTCCATTGCCTTGTGAATATGGATATTGAAACTTGCACGTGTGTGGCATTCAATTGGATTTGGACCCTGTTGAATATTTGTCAATGATCGCACACGCTTGCACAGATATGTGTCACCTCAATCTTTGTATCGGCTAGGCTGGTTTGTTGGCCGCTTTCTGTACAACCCATGTTAGTAGAAAGAATGAAGAAACTCCATTAACATTCACAGGTTTAATTCGTTTTGCTCTCTTCGAGTTAAATCCAAAAAATCCCAACAGCTAGCGTTATTTCTACTATTACCATTTTCTCTTAATTCCTGTATAGCCCAGAACCAGAATTGTCAAAATTGGATTTGATCTTAGATCTAATTGATGGATTTGTTTCTCGTTAAGTCAAAACTTTTTCAATTTGAAGAAATTAAATCTATGATTGAGATATAATTCACATAAATTTAAGGATGTGACTTCACTTATAGGTATCTACACTATTCAAGAACAAGTACCAGTAAATTAGGGGAAGATATGAAATCCACAGTTAATTGCATTTAAATTATGAATTAAGCAAAAATATAATTAGGCGAAAGGTCCCTAACTTCTGGTTCAATTTATTTTCGTTGAAGTAGGGATATTCATACAATTTTTGTAAACCAAGAGCTAGACTCCAAGTATTTTACAATCACTTGATGAAGCGAAAAGTTTGCCTTTTAATATTGAAAATGGTCAAAAAAACACACAATAAATAAAGACAGAAAAGTAAAGATAACACACAATTTACCTTAGTTCGTTCTGATTAAAAAACTACGTTTAACATTTAAATAGAGATTTTTTATTAAGTATCATAAAGTTGTTGTAAATACAATATAAAAGACGTGCGATTGTTTCAACACTTAAGACATTCAGTCACTTTAAGAGTGAATTTCAAAAAACATAAAAATATTTAGTTCAATGAATTACCCTGATGATATTTAAGCATAATACTTTTGACAAAATACTAAAATCTAAAATACAATAATAATTTCATTTTGTAAGGTACAACAAGTAATTGTTCATGTAATCGATCAATGTGTTGTTTAATTGTTTCTCATTTAACTATTCCAACAATCAATATATGAATAGTTGTATAAAAAAATTTCTCAGTATTATTGACACCTTTTTAAGTAGAAACTTTCTTTGTAATTAAACAAACCCTAAAGCATGATCTTATTTGCTTAAGAATCCAATAATGTCACAACGTGAATTCAATTGGGATATAGACCTCTAAACTTCCAGTGTTTATAATTAATATCAAGGCCTTTTTCATTCGAAAATTAAGTTCAATGATTCGCAACAAATGGTTTCAGTCATCCAGTAATATTGCATGACTTGTGTGTCATGTCGGCACAGTCGGCAAATTTTAATTGGATTTTACCCAAACAAAGACTTGCTCAAATCACCTTTTTGAAGATGTGATGAAAACTGTATGGTTTAAATTGTTTGATATTGATCGTGAGAGTTTATCAAAAAGTTAGATTTTACTTCATATCTCCAAGAATCTTTTGATGATTCGTAATCTTTTAATTTGATTGTATGATTTGTTGATTGATGGATGGATGGATGGATGGATTGATTGATGACACTTCTCGTTATTTACTTTGTTTAATATTTTTGTATAAGAAATGCATCGAATTTAATCATGCCATGAGTAAAATTTCTATATTTACATTCACTAATTTTACTGATGAATCTTGTTCCAAACTCTTGTGCAAGAATAATTCAAGACAAAATCATATATTTAAACTAATTTAAGCATAAACATGAAGCTTCATTGATGAAAATTTTCCCTGGTTTAAATGAATTTGTAACCTTTCATTTATTTATATTTTAATTTTATATTCAAAATGATGTGATGTTGATTTACAATTATTATATACATTATTTCTATGGCTCAAGATATAAGATATATAACATTCGTGCACACTTACACCCATGTGCAAATGTTTTCCTTGAAGAGATGCTTAATTATTCTTTGTGATTTTATTTATTTATTTATTTATTTTGCCTATAAAAACAATCTATCTCAAGCTTTGATTGATCATAATAAATCATAAGTCCATAATTTCTATTTCATCATAATGAGATGGAGGAGCTTTCTCCACTTGAGAAGAAAGAAAGCAAGAGTGATGAATCAAACTTCATCATCATCAACTCAAAGGAAGAAGCTTAAGCAGCTTCAGAGGATCATTAATCCTGCAGGCTGCCAAGAAATGGACATGGAGACTTTGTTTCAAAGTGTTGCTGATTACATCTTTTTACTACAAGTTAAAGTGAGTTTGCTCCAGAATTTATCTGATTTCTATGATGTGTAAGTGAGATTTTGGTTGTATCTTGTTTAATTTACTCTTTATAGAAAGAGTTTAAAGTTTAACGATCGATGATACTCACTGAATAAATAAATATATATATAATAAGATTTTATAAGAGTGATCTATTTACGAGTCGTGTTATATATCTAAATTATACGATTTTTAATAAAAGAGACTCTTTCATCTCTACAACTTCTTTTATTAAAGAATATGTATTTTTCAATTTCTTTTTGAAATTTTAAACTAAAAATAAATGTTTCAGAAAATAATGAAGAACCCAACTTCTTTTTTTCTTTTTTTCTTTTTTCTTTTAATAATTATATTCTTTTTCTTTAATTATTAATCACAAACTTGTATTTATTCAAACAGAAACTCAATTACAGAGTATTCTGGTTCATCGCAAATTTGAGTCGAATTCACAACAGGATATTTATTTTACCTAAACAAGTTAAAAATTTGAAAACGACAAGTCCGGGGAGATTAATTAATTTGCAACTACTGAATCGATTTATAAAGTATTGTGCATGGTATGGTAGGGCTACCTGCAGCAAAACATGATCATATTGTAAAATTTGGTAGCTGCATCCATCAAACTCCAATTATTTAGTAGATGGATCGAAGCTTGGACTGAGAACGACAACCCTAAAGTGTTTTTTGGTTTTTTCTACTCCGAGTCAAAGACAAATTTATTATAAATTTCCAGTTCCAGAAGCGTGGATGAATATATGCTCGATGAATAATAATATATCATCCACATGTCGATATACAGATATCGAGTCCAAATTAATTAATGACCGATGATCTGTGATTGGGCCTCTTAGCGACTTGATTTTCTAAGTTTATCACTGGAAATCTGTTTAACCCTTCACAACCACATATGTCATTTTCTACAACTAATAAACACTAAGGATCCAGAGTGAATTTATTTATTATGAAATTATCTAACATTAAATTTTAATATTTGTGATAATCATTGTCTTTCGATGTTATCAATCTGCTAACGTTATTGAACTCTTCTACATCAGTAGAAGTATCAAAGACATTGATCATAAATGTCATAATTTTACTATATTTAGATAAGATATGTCGTTAATTTATGATAAAGTATTAGAATATATATAAAGAAGTGGAATTATTTTTTTTCGATTCAATATATATAGAAATTAACTAGTTTTTAGTATGCTAATTGATCCATAAATTATAATTAAAATTTGATTAATTTAATTAATTGGTAGAGATGAGTTTGCTTGAAGAAGAAGAAGAAGAGGGGTGTCCTATAAAGAGTACGGCAGAAGCGACCAAAAATTAAGCCCCTTTATTAAGGGCATCATATTGCCAAAGCATTAATTAATTATTCTGTTAAGTAAGTAATTAATTATTAATTAAATCCTCAATGGACTTCTGGCTGTAAAGTTTCCATAATAATAAACTAAACCATGTCTCTCTTTGAATATTGTGGCGGTGCATGCAGCTGATTGATACACATGCATAATAATGAAGTATTCATATTAATTAATTAATTTATTTATTTAAAATTATGAAGCAAAAAGACTTGATCTTCTTTGTCAATTAATAATTAATTCTCATTGCCTCCCTTTTTTTTTTTTTTTGTAAGTAATTCATTAAAAAAAATGAGAACTGTACAAGACCGTAAAAAAATTGGCAATCCTACCATAGGACATACCCTAAGTTAGGAACAAAAAAGGAGCAACCTAACATGCTAACCAGTAAAAGTTAGTGAAATAGTTAATAGCTATTGGATTATAAGATTTGTAATTTGTTCTTAATTAATCTTATATTAATATCAATTTTTTTATAATCACACGGGAGATTAATTACTACCATCAAGACGAACGATCTAAAGAGTAATCAAACTCAATTTAATCAAGCAATCACACACAAATAACGTAAATAGTAAAGAAAAATTAAACATGCGTGATTTACTCTGGTTTACCCAAATCCGCACTATGTCTAGCTGAGTTAATATTATTAAAATATTTTCTCATTTCTTGTTACAATGAATTTATTTCTCTATGATTTGTTACTACAATCATACAAGAGAAAAATATGTTTATATATTAGGTTTAATGAGAAAAATCTAATATTCTTAAGACTCATATTCCTAAGCAAAACCATATTAGGAGTTTTATTCCTCATACAATAGCTCTTCATGAGATAACCCAAAACCGTCGACAAGGCTTGAGGGCGTTGCCCCTTGACACCCTCTCTCTGTTCACTGCCCACTGATCGGGCAACATGAAGAGGTATACGTCTGCATCGTTTTTTATTGTTGATGTGATCGACAGCTCCATCACTTAATAGTACTAGCAAATGTCAAATAACTTGAAAATGTTCATATAATCAATTCAACCTTGATGAAGATTAATCTAAGTTAAGGAAAGTCAATCAAAATTGAATTTAATCTAATATGGTTTAGTGAGTTAATTTAGATTAGAATATATAGATAATTAATTAGTTTTTTATTGACTTAAAAGAGAAACGACAACACTAGATGCATTAAATTATAAATTTTATAAAATTCAATTCAATCAACCAATCATTTGAACCATAATTAATTTACTAATTAATTAAAATTTTCAACAACCTAGTTACTTACAAGAGCTACTTAGCTACTTTTTGACCAAGGGAGCAAGCAACCAAGAAAAAGAAGAGCTTTAGTCAACAAGGACAGTCAATTCTGTACAACAAGAAGCAAAATCATAGTACTAGTTTGAAAAAATAATTACTTTATTTGGAAAATATTATAATTTACTAAATTATATGAAAGTATTTAGAGTTTTCTTTTGTCATTGTTCAATCCTAGATTCAAAGCTTCTATCTATCAAATGATTAACAAATGTGAAAATTTAAACCTTCTTCTTTTAATTTTTTGTTATCTTTTCTTTTTGTATAGACATTCTCAAATTTGAAAATGTATGAACCAATGGAGAGTATATAGTCACTGTCTATGAATTTTACTTTTCGTGAGCTAGCAATTGGATACTCATCTTTTTTCGACACGCTAAAACTTTAAGACGTTGATATCAAAGATTTATATAGTATACTAACTAATATGATATTTTAGCAACAATAGAAATATCTATTAATTCATAATAACCCTTTAATTTTGTATTTATCTATCACATTATATGTAATGTATTAATACCAATTCGTTCAAGTTTGAATCTCCTCGATTTCTAATATATAAACAGGTGATAATACCAATGAAATGTTATACTAGTCATTTACAAGAATTAATCGAGATATATATAAACTGACTCAAACAATATGTTTAAAAAAAATTATTAATTAATACGAGATTTTAACAACATATAATGACAAATTTGTAACACTTAAAAATATCTACTCACTTATAATAATCCTTTGCTATTGTGCTCATATTTTTTTTTTTATTAATAGTAATAATATAGGATTTTAATAACATATAACAATAAATTCGTAATAATAATAATAATAATATTTGAATTTCTAAAAAAAGAATTAAAAAAGAAGAACGCAAATCCCAAGATAGGTTAAGTTAAAAAAGAAAGGAAAATAAGGTTATGATTGAAGTGTGAATTGGTGTAAAGCTTTTGAATGACAAGAAGCGGTCCCATCCATGTGTGCACATGTGTATGTTTATGTCACGTGCACTGCATGCGTGCACCACCTTCCCCTAATTTAATGTAATTGTTGTAGTTGTAGTAATCAATCCTCTTCTTCCACCACCTCTCATTTTATACCCCTCTCCTTACTACACGCTTTCATTATCACATATAATCTCATTTTCTTTTTATTTCTCTTTTTCTAAATAGAAAAAAAATTCAGTCAAATTTTTGAGTATTGATGCCGACATCAATTCTTTTTTTAATATGAGAATCATCGTGTTTATCGTTGTTGATTCCTATTAAAAAAAAAAACAAATTTTAAATCAAATTTTCTCTTAAAATTAATTGACATAACAATAAATATTCGTGTTAAAAAAGAGTATATTTATATGGGTGAAATTCTCAAGTGCGAATCTAAAATACATACAAGAATTAACTCTTGTTAACGAGAATTAAATCTAAAATTTTTTAAAAATCGAATCCATAAAAAAAAAGGTTATATAATTAAGTTCTTTTAAAATAAATAATTCGATATAATATTATTAGAAGTAGAAATTGAAATTGTATTGTCCACTTTGAATTTATATATAGTGTTCACTGACGAGTTTTGATGAGTGTAATGCCAATGGACCCAAAAGATTTTATAAGTAAATCTTTAAAAAATTAATTGAAAGGTTAGCCGTAAATCACGGGGGTTGACCACCTGGCTTGATCGGTGGCTTGGACCCTCTCCACCTGCTTTTCAAACTCTTCTTACTTGTACCATTTCCCTTTTTTTTCTTTTTTCTTTTTTTCTTTTCAAATTAATTTTATATATTACATATGATTATCTATACATTTATTTTACATTAAATTATTTCAAATATACTTAATACAATTTGTATAAGAAAATTGGGATAGTTGTAAATTATTTCTTAGTTAATCGATCAAATACAAAAGCTCAATTGTGATTTAAGATTTTTGAGACATAGTAATGCTAAGTTTACATTATTTCTTTTATATCATTATGTGGTAAAAAATATTTATAATATATCCCTAAGTTTAAAAATATATATATATATATATCAAAAATCTCTTAAGAAACTATAATAAAACCACTATAAAAGCGTAAAACACTCTATGATAAAGGATTAATACTTTCTAATAATAATAATAAGTGAGTTTGATATTAATTAATTTATCTCATTATTATATATGTAAAATAATACTTTAAATTTGCATCCTTGACTAAAATATCAAAAATAAGATACATACTTTCTTGAATTGTCGTTTCTTTAAATTAATCTAAATTCCGTATGCAAAATGTCTAATCAACTCAATTATAGAGTTACTAAATAGTAAATACTAACATAATGGAATAGAAAAAAAATGCTTTTTCTGTGAAAATTGTTAAAATGGATATAAACAGAAATTGTAACAATGACAAGACATCCTTAATTAGCCCTATAATAAATAAAATTAGGTCACCCCTACAAAGAAAATATAGGATATATCGATAACATTGAGCTACTTTGTTCGATTGCTTTGTAATTATATCCCATGTTAAATACATATACCAAGAACCCAATAAAGTATGAGTTAAAAATCATTTCAATAACGTTACACGTTGAAACAACTCATAGGTTAAAACTTGTGTTTACATCAGAATTAGAAAACAATAACACAAACTTTATTATCTATGTGCTTGCATGTAAGTAAACATAAATATAATTGCTCTAAAATTGATATCATAGTGGGGAGACAACGGTTTCTTACCGTTGAAATGAAAGGTCCCATTGCTTCAAATGATAGAACAACAATGCAACAAATTAAGCTGAAGTTATGAATATTACATAAGCTTTCAAGAATTGGAAAAAGAGAGAAAGGGATTTGAGAGACAAAAGGAGAAATTGCATGGCCAAGAAAGGATTTGATAAGCATGCGTTTCAATTAGATTCTCTAATTTTTCTCCTCAATCAAACACCATTTGCCACATCAAAATGTAGTCATTTATATCCATTTTGGACCCACCCTCAAGTTAAATTATCTCATCCGTCAATTTGATTTGATTTGTTTCTCTCTCGATTCTTATATATTTTATTTATAATTAAATAATTTCATTGATATGTTTAGTAAACGAATTATCACTACAAGAAATATTAATTTCTACGACGTGCCTTTTTTTGGTGTCAATTAATGACATCAAAATGAGAAATACTATGACAACCTAACATTACACTGGTTTTTAAAGATGCATATTAAGACGTTTGTATTGTAACTTCACAAAACCAACTTTGGTGCCATGGCTATATTGTTTGGATAAAAATTATAATCTCTCAATACACTAACGAAGTTTCAGAATTTAAAACCAAATTATCGTGTTTAATTATAATGATTGACTCTTATGTGTATGATTAATGTAGTGTATTATATACATAGTATATTTAAGTTGAATAGGAAAAATAAAAGAGTATATCTTTTAAGATAAAAAAAAAAAAAAATATATATATATATATATATATCTTAGAGTATATAAAAAGGTGGGCAAATTAATAAAACAAGTAATTATTGAAGAAAAACAGAGGTTTGAGAGAGGCCTCACAAGGGCAATACTTTTAAAACCCCCATGTGGAGACCATGTGGGGGACTTCTTTTTCTCAATAGCCAAAGCCCATGCCCTAGAATTTCTCTTCTCGTAGGACCCATTTTCTTTCTCAACTTCACCATGTTTTCCGGATCCTGCCAATTCTCCCTCTCTCTTTCTCTCTCTCTCTCTCCCTCCATTGCTCATCTATTGTAGCATGTTTGTCATTTCAAATCCTCGAGCCCCCCCGGCCCCTTTGATTTATTTACTTATTAATAATATTATGTTTATATTGATATTTAAATATGTTTTAATTATGGTTTGATAATGTCATCAGTTCTATTAAAAATGAGTCAAGAATTTCTGCTTAATGAAAAAATAGATTATATATGATCGATTGCATGATTTATATATATTGGAGAGGAAATTAAAAACCCGTAACAAACACCAAGTTTAAGAGGATAAATAACAATAACAAAGTATGCTAGGTCGAACGATTTATGATTAATCGGTAAGGTTGTCCAAAAGAGACGGATCTTTATTGATTTTCTTAGTTTAATTAATTGGATTTAATAAGAATAAATGAGTGACAAAATTAGCTAAAAAGAATACTCTGAAGAAACAAGTAGTGATCAAATTAAAAATTAAATTTCTAGAATGATATTAAATGCTTTATTCTGTTCTTAGTAGAGGGATAATTTAATTATAGATACAATATTATGTAACGAAAGCTTTTGAATAAAGCTTCATATAGGCTAATATTTTGACTTTTTAGCCATTAAATTAATTTTATGAGTTTAAGCTCGCAAAATTAGCGGGGTAGAACAAACTAAAGGGCTTCCTCTCTTGAGAAAATTGCTATAAATTAAACTACAAATTCATACTAAAGTGTTGAGGTCATTATGGTGAAACTAATATATAGAACAGTGATTAATTATTTGATTAAATTTGGATGGACACTTTATTTATTTATTTATTTATGAAGAAATATATATATATATATATACATATAAAATTCTTTAAATTTTCAAAAGGCACGCGGCTTATTCTCAAATATGTTTTTTTCCAAAGACAATTGAGATTGCTTTTTCATCAATAATCCATCCTTTTCTCACTGTGCTTGTAGCTTTCTTGCTTCTGTAACCTCATCAAACACATCTCATGTGTTGATGCCACAAAGAAGAACACAACACACTTCATATACAATCCCGAATAATTGCTTGCTAATTACTTTACAATAATATAAGATTACCTAATTAAATAATCCCTTTTATAAGTTTAAATAAACTTTTTAAAACAAATAAATACATAGATATCGTAATTAAAACTGTATATAGTTTTCTTGTCGAAGTAAGTGCATTTTGGGTAATGTGAAGTCGAAAATGAAATAAAAATTAATCAAAGAAAAGGGAGAAAAAGGTATAATGTTGAACTCAGTTGTCAATTCGTGATTGATTTCTCCTGTGTTTAAACACAAACCAAATGAGGGCCATTTAGTGAGTTTTGTTTGTATTCATAAGTCATAACTAAGTTACAAATGTTAGGTTTGCATTACATTAAGAGGACCTTTACTTCATCCTATAAACCTTTTCTCTCTCTCTCGCTCTCTCTCTCTCTCTTTTATATTTTTCTTTTCAATTTATCAAAACAAAAATTTTTAAAAAGAATTATATTCTCTAGGGTTTCCCTAGTGGGCCATGCACACCATGTGCCCGCATGTGCTGTGTCTTTCTCTCAAAGGCCCACCCCCTCTCTCCCTTTGAGCACATAAATGGAGTTTCTGCACATTCTTCTCCTTCTCATTCCTCCATTTTCATCTCTCCCTCTTTTTCTCTCAACTCTCGTACATCTCTTGGATCTGCAGCTCTGGAAACTCTCTGCTCAACTTTTTCCTCACACAACTCATGACTCTAATTTCTTCAACTCTTATTTAATTCCCAACAAGAGCTCAGCATATATAGCAATTATCGAGGTACGTACGTTTAGCATACATATTTTTCCAGTTCATTAGCTAATTAACATTCGCTCATATTCATTCACGCAATTTCAAACCCTACCTTGCTCGCAAGTTAATGAATTATTTCCTCCATATAGAACTCAAAACTATTACTTTCATGAACATTATCTCTTTTACTTGAAGAAACTTTACACATTAACTTCGTTTCCACGTTTTAATTTAATGAAAAGAAAAAACCCTATTTTATTTTCTTCAGGATGCGTTCGCCGAGCTCATTGAAGCAAGAATTTCTCAAGAAATGGATATTGGGTCTCCAGGTATGTAACTCTTCGAAGAATCTGAGCGTATTCGAGAGGAAGAAGGCCATAAAGCTATCTGCGGACGTGGCCATGGCGTCTGCCAGAAAAGGTAAAACTTGTTGGAGCCGTGCCCTCATTGCTAATGCTTCAAGAAACGATAATGGCAAAGAATTTGTAGAGAAAATTCTGGGTTCTGATTACGAGAGGATAAAGAAGAATTCAACGATGAGCAGGAGGACGAGATGCAGGAAGATCTTGAAGAGGAGCTGCACTACAATTCGTAAAGCAATGAAAAGATCAACACCTTCTCGACCGAACGTTTTCGCCTCTTCGGTCGCGAAGAAGATGATTAAAAAGAGAACACAATTGTTGAAAAGTGTTGTGCCGGGCGGAGAATACATGGATGAAGTGTCGTTGATCGAAGAAACCCTAGATTATATAATATCTCTTCGAGCTCAAATAGATGTAATGAGGAGTTTTGCGAACGCCGCTGAGATAGAAAATCGGAAAAAAGATCAGCAATGGTGAAGCTGCAGTAGATTCTCTCTATTTTACAAATGTTATTATAATTACCTTTTACTTTCCTTAATTTTATCTCCTTTTTGCAAAAAATATGAATAGATAGATCATGAAGGAGAAACGATCGAAGCTGCCTCTAGTTAAAGAATGTACAGATGAATTTATATGTAAGTCAATCTATATAATATAAATATATATATGTTTTTCAGTTAATTCCTTTATTTTCTTTTCACTTTTTGTGTTCATAGCAATTTTTTCTGAGTTCAATATGATTTAGGTAGAAATATATGAATGCAGAAATTACGTCAAATTGGTTTGATTAATGTATCGAATGATTAGGGAATTTTCTGATTGAAATTTTGAATATTTTTATTGAATGTCTCTTGGCATTTGAAGTATTACTTACACGGCTAGCTGAGTTATTCTTGTGTACTAATTTTGGTTAAGAAACTGAGATGGGTTTCGTATTGTTGAAGACAAACAAATAAAAGAGAAGTTGGTGGTGGTGACATAAAATAATAGTGAAAGGCCAAACAAAACAAACTGCACGCCCGTGCAAGTTCCTCTGAGAATTGCATTTATATGATGACCACGACAAGAGCAAAGATTTAAATTGCTCAAAACCAGGGATTCTCCTCCACATTTAATTATATTAATGCTCTCATCCATCGTCATGTATTATTATATAATTCTCAGGTGTGAATCTAAAATCCGAACTATATTATTTGAGTATCGATCTTGGTATGTGTACGAAGATTTGTACACAAATTTTTTCGAGGTATGTATTTTGAGTTTATACAAGAGATTATAATTATGGGTAAACAAAAAATAAAAATTCATCAATAAGATTGAGACCTGGTCAGCATATATTCAACATTTCAACTATATGATTTTTCAAAAGGAATGTTCAAACCTTGGACTTGATAAAAAAGCAAACAGTCTCTTTCTCTCTTCTTTTGACTTATGCAATGTTATTGCAGCAGTGATTTAATCGATGAAAAATTGTATCAACAAAGAAGAATAATAATATTCAGTAAAAATAACAAGGAGCAATGGCTTCTCTTTGTCTTCTTGAAGAGTTTTTGATTGATTGATGATGGAACAAAAACATAATGCCGCCATTGAAGCCCCCTACATTAGTATTTATGTATGTATATTTATAAAGGTTTTCAAACAATAATTAATTGCCCTTTTGTTTATCATACACATCGATCAATAAGGCGGGCTAGGCTCATGTAAAATGGGGAAATCAATTTCCATAAGGATTTTAGGTACCTTGTTAATATCATTGATCTTATTTTCCATTTGGGATCATATGCTGCATTTAATCTTATAACTCAAGACTCAATTTGATAATGGGCAAAAATGTGACATCCAATATTGAATGATAAGATGTTCGAATATCTCATATCATCAGGTTAGAACACTATCGGAAATATTGTTAGACCATAAGAAAATTTCTGACACCAGACATAAGTATCGAGATATTGACAAACTTTAAAATTTCATATTATATATGAAAGCATACTAATTATTTACATAATTCTATTGCTATTAGTTAAAATTCTTATTCAAGAGTGGTGAAATTGTTGGGAAAAAGTTGTGTAAATTAACTTGTGAATATATATGAACTATGGTCTACCTTATCGTCTTATTACTATTCAAAAAGTTGGGTAATCAATATATTTGAATGATCTCACATGTGCATGAATTAAATGTAAACGAAAAATAACCAGCAAGCATTCCATTTATATCAATGGGATTATTAATTCATCACCTGATTGTCACATCATTAATTATCACCTAAATAATGGATGGTGTGAGATAAAGATTCAAGGGCTAGATAGCTAAGTAGCTATAATTTGATTAGATAGATTGAATCAAATATAATTTCCATCATTCAATTACAAGGAAATAATTTTTTAAGATTAGGTTGTTAATTTGTCCATGTATCAATATTGAATTAAATAATGTATCTGATAATAAACAAATTAAGCATATATTTATATCAATTATTTGATAGCTCTCTTTCTTTGTGGTTGCCAGGTCTCCTATCTAATCGAATTGGTCTTCTAAATTGGTAGCCAGCTATGGTGTTTAAACTCTTTATGGATTTCTTATGTTGACTGAGCTTTCTAATCTCACCTTATCGTAACCACTCTCCAGCTTCAAGAAACAGTGGAAATGACTCGAGCATGCATGTCGATGTGTGCCTATTTTTGGCTGCATGTTCCCATATATAAAGTGGGTGATTTGCCTTAATTTCTTTTGATTTCATTATGATGTTTTCCTTGTATTCTATTCATCTAAATCTGTAAAAACGATAGAGAAATTCGAATGTATTCATTGACTAAATAATGAGAATTCAAGCTTGGATTAATTTAAAATTCTAAGCGATTGTTACCTCAAAAATTATACAGGATTTTTTTATGTATGAAAGATGCTTGTATTATACAAAACCTAAAGGCAAATCCAAAAAGATAGAAAAGATAATCGTGAAACTTAAAACAAACAAAAAAAATTTACTAGTTTTATTATACTCCTTAGAATGTTACATATACTTAATTGATTATTTTTTTTTTCTATTTTCTTTTTAATTGTTGTTGTTTGGAGACATGACGACAAGAAAAGCACCGGTTAGCTCGTCTCTTTTGTTAATAACATGCTCCTAGTCGTAAATATTTATGTTGTACCTTTAGCATTAAACTTTGAAGAAATTAGATTGCTCAAAACAAACCTACACTCTAGAACATGGGATAATATGATATGATTTTGGTCCTATATTATTGACTTTCGAGTTTGGAGTAATAATTAACATGATAGTCAGAAGCATCTGTATTTTATTGTCAAAGATGAAATTCTAATTTTCTAGGATGTGTTCATGGACCCAAGCCACACTTTGTACTACAAATTCTTTTTCTTTTTTCTTTTTTAAAATTTTTCTTCTATATACTCAAAATATGTACCTGTCTTTTAGATTCAAACTAACCTTGGAAGTATTACCTTTCGGGTTTTTCTTCAATGCCATGATAAATTCTTTTCAAGTTTGAACAACGACTTGTATCTCTTCTACAATATTTGGTCAAAGGAATATTTGATTTAAATGAATAAGGTTAACAAGGCAAAGACAAACCTGTCTCAATTGGGTAATTTTTGTCACTTCCATTAGCGTTCATAAAGGTCTATTTCTAAGTCCCTCCAGGAATATTTTTACACAACATTTTTGTGAAATATAAAAAGTTTTACTAAAAAATAATTTAAATTGATTTTTGAAATAATCCAACTAATTTTCTTATCAAATAATATTTTTATTTTATTTTATTTTATTTTCTTTTTAATTTTTTCAGAAAGAGACTAATAAATAAGTTGAAATTTGTTGTATTGGGCTAGAGAACACACAATAGCCCATTAAGGATTAATTTATAGAAAGGCTTGGACTTAGCCTTTCTTCCAGCCCAAAGAGGTCGTATGGATTAAATCCAGATAAAATTTTAAGCAATTAAATTAAATTAAATATCATAAACTTTGATTATTATCAAATAGTAACATAGAATTTATACCAGTTATACTATAGTTCCCCAAATCTTATTCCACAATAATATTTTTCCATCATATTAAATTCTCATAATTTAAGTCATATTGAAAATTTCACTCAAATCAAAATTCGAAAAATCCCAATTATATATGTTTATTTCCATGGTGTAGACAAAGAAATAAGAAGTGCAATAGTAACAATAAATTCTAACGACATTAATTACTAGTGATCATTTATCATAATTTCAAATAATGGGTACACATAAAATTTAGTATCATGAATAGAAATTTCGAGTTCAAGATAACCCAATTCTTTTTTTTAACAATCCCGAAATCCTTTGTAAACCCAAATTTAAAATCGGGGTTTGTTTGATAGAGTATTTGAAACATGATATTTTGAAAAAAGTGTTTTAAATTGAGTTGAGTTGGATTATATTAAATAGGATCAGATTCTGAAAATGTGTTTGATACATTTTTTGAAAAAAGTTTTTAAGGCAAAATAGTTATTTGATACATTTTCTAAAAATATTTCGATTATTTTTTCACCCCCTATATTTGTTAATTTAGCTACACACCCCCACAATAAAAGTTTAAAAATGAACTAAAACACCCCAACTGTTGGAGTTGTCGACCACTTCAACAATAAGGGGTCAAGACTACGCCATCGAGGGCCCCGCCCCCTAGCCCGTAGGCGGTTTGAGATTATTTCATGTAAAACCTCTGTTGGATTTCTTTAAGTCATTAATTCTTTATTGGGTTTGGGCTTAGGAATATGAATCCTTGTAATGCTAGGTTAAGTCTTTTAAACCTAGTATATAATCATTCTTTTCTCTTGTTATGAGTGTGACAACAACATTGTAAGCGAGAGAGGTGAGACAATACTAATAATATTGACTCTGCTGGACGTAGTCATCATTGGGTGAACTAGGATAAAATCGCGTGTATTATTCTTCTTGTTTACTCTTCTTGTTTACTGTTTGTGTTTTGTTAATTTGTTTTTTGGTTTTGTATTATCTCTATTTTCGTTCACCAACCACCCAAGAGGACAGCCGATAGCTGGCCACCATAGCCGAACGATAGTTGCCAGAATGACACACGGCTAGATAGATCTCTGGTCGTTGTCAATGGCCAGATCAGCGCATGACCAAGCAGGTCTGACCAATTGTGTGTCATTCCAGCCACATCGACCGACAGTGGTTGCTGGCAGGCGGTGGTGATCTTCGGTGGATTAATTTTTAGATTGGAAGAAGAGAAAAATATATTTTCAGTTGAATAGAGTTGGAAAAATGTTTTGATTATGATTGATTTTTAGATTGAATTCCTAAATAACTAAACAAACACTTATTCTATTTTTTAATTCAAATAAGATAGTAGAATAACATTAGGAACAGTGAAACAAACAAGATGAAAGTTTCCGTCAAACTTTATAATCTTCGAAAACAAGGAACAATAGCATTTAACCATTACATTGAGGTTAATATGTTAAAAGAAAATTAGTATAATTTAATAGTGAAGGTATAATTATTAGGGGCAATTCAATTGATTTCTCTTGAGAATCAAATTTGGTGGCTCTCTTGATCACAGCCACCATTAAGAAGCAAAGAAGCATCTCAAATTATAAAATATTTGCTTCTCACATGACTTAAATCATCACACCTTCGACTAAATTTCCAAAAGCCTGCACATACCCATTTATAAATTAACATTAATTATTCAACTTCTACAAAAAGCTTCTTCTCAACTAACTTCCACATTTTGCACAAATTTAATACAAAAAGTTTAGCTTTAACAAAGATTATTTTAGAGGGCTGTGAATTAAGCCAAAGATTTATTCTAATCAAAGAATGTTTAGCTTCAATGATACATGTCTTGTTCCTTTTTCATCAAAGAGAATTGGCCCCAAGTGCATGCTTAATTATAGTGTTTCATCACTGTTCTCTTTGCTTTTCTTTTCTAGCCTGTTTTGGTTAGCTTGAGGGGCTAGTGTGGTGGCCCTGGACAGCTCTAGCTTGTAATTTTATCACTTGTTCACTTGTTGTAATCCCTTCATACTTAGCTTCAATTTATGGTTTTCATTTAAAGATACTAAAGAGAAGGGGCCTCCTCAAATCCCTTTATGATTACTATTATTATTTGTATCTTTTATAATCCGGAAATCCTCCAAATTTGCTTTACAAATCCGAATTCGAAACTAGAGTCTCTATCGAATTCTACAATTTTTTAAGAACCCAAGTTCAGCTTCAGAACTAGAACCCTTGTCTTTGGGAAACTATGACTAAAGATAATCCAGAAATCCTCCAAACGCCAGACTCTGTGAAAGTAAATCATAGACTTGACAATTCGGCTAACCCTTCGTGGGTCTCTTTATGAATATTATTTCATACAAATCTTCATGCTTCTATAATGGTTAGCATGTGTTATCTCTCAATGAAATCTTGGGGACTCACCAAAATCAAAATCTTGCTATCTATGAACTCTTGTGTTTCCAAGTAGGACCTTAATGTTTCCATCATCCATGTTCGTGTCTTCGTAAACAATAATATTAATCCAGTTCCTCTTTCCAACTGTAACATCCCATCTGTCCATTTTCTTTATGCAGCACTGCAGCAGCAACTTTTAGTCACTACGCAGCTTTGTTGCAGACTCAGACATAATCTCTTTAACTTGATTAATCCTAGCAACAGTAACGTTACATAATCTTACAGTATAGTTAGGTCTAGGCAAATAATTTTCTAGATAGGCATGGACCATGCTTAAAAGTATATGCACATTATATTATAACATTGATATGATGGTGATGATTTAGCAATGTTTATTTAAATGTACATGCATGTTTAGAGTTATTTATATCTCAAACTAAGTATCATTTTTCTCATTCTGATTGAGTTGATTAATAATCATTTATCATCTCTAAGTTCAAAACAATGGATTCCAATTTCAAGCCAAGCCCTTCTGAGGCACATCCCGAAACAATGGATTTTCTCTCTAGTGCTTGGTGCAATTTTGCAGTTCAAGCTCTTCAACCCGCAGAATTACAAGACAAATCCATTGTTCTGTTGGATAGCTCAATGAAGAAGTTTGAGAGTGACATCAAAGTTCCATTTACAGTGAGTTGAATTGAATTGCAGTCTAAGAATGGTTTCTTTGTGTTTGTATTTTTTGTTACTTGTAAGAGCAATGAATTGAGATTTCTTTTCTTTGTTGTTCTTGCAGAAAATGGACAAGAGCATTAAGATGGATGATGCAGATTTTAAGTCTTTTCCTCCCTGGAAATCCAATGATGTGAAGGTAATTAATAATGATCTAGTGCTATTCGTACCATTTAATCGAAAAAAAGCTTTCGCTTCGGTTGATTTGATTTCATTCACATTGATTTTCAGTCCTGGATTTGGATGCAACAAGCAATGCATCCCGAACTGAACTACAGCAGCTGCTTCCGGAAAAAATGGGTATGTCATTCAAGTAAGCTTCATTTTTTTAACTATGGCAGAAAGTTATGAGAGAAATAATTAATCACAATTCTTCATGCAGCTGCCATGGAAGATAGTGCCGATTAAGACTGTTTCGATCAAGAAATGGTTGAGAGAGTTCAAGCAAAAGCGAAAGGAAGAAGACAGGTTACAGAAGGCTGAAGTGCATGCAGCAATATCAGTGGCTGGAATTGCTGCGGCACTAGCTGCAATTGCAGCTGAAAATTCAAAGAAGGATGGTTCTGGCACAACAAAGGAGGCTGCAGTCGCCTCTGCAGCTGCTTTGGTCGCGGCGCAATGTGCAAAGGTTGCAGAAGCAATGGGGGCGAAAAGAGAGAAAATTAGCAGTGTAATAGGCTCAGCCATGAGTGGTACAAGTACAAGTGACATCTTAACACTCACTGCTGCAGCTACAACATGTAATAATTATCATTCTGTACTTGTAATTAGTTGAGAAAATTGATAAAAAATTTCACTACCCTAATGTTTCATTTTGTTTCAGCATTAAGAGGAGCTGCAACTCTCAAGGCAAGATCAGGATGCAAGAATAGATTAAACGGTGGCGCGCCTGTCCTGCCTATCGAAGACAACAATGATCTCGACTTCAACTTCGAGAAGTATCGATCAATACTAGCCAAAGGCACTGAACTTGGTGTTGAATCACCTGATGGTACTTAAATTTGACAAGATTATATAGACTTCTACAAGTTTTCGGATTCTTAATAAGTTAGTACTCATGTATTCAGTTTTGGTAACCAGGAAAATACAGGTTGAGATCAGTTTCCATCACTCTAGATAGCCAGGCTAAGGTCAGAACTTAATTCCAATGTGGTTTACAAATTCGTATAAACAAATCCTGAACACTCTAATTTTTTATACTTATTCCAACTTTATAGGTCCTTCTTAAACTGAGGAAGCTTAGTCTGTTGAAAAGCAAGAAGGAAAGTATGTTTCACTTTCACTTTTCTCCCTTTTTTGCCATTTTGTTTGAAAAGAATAAAGTTTATTCATGAGAAGAGATGATTAAGTGTACTGATCAATCTTGATTTGGTTTTAGGTGTCATACTCGACCTGCACGCAGAGCTGTATAAAGATGCAGAAGCAGAACAAGAGACTGATACATGTTATCTCATTGTATTGACTACTAATATGGGTACAATTAAGCTAGACATGGCGGACGATTATCAGCGTTACAAGACATGGGTGACAATGATTAATCATATGCTTATGCTTTCTACTAATTTGACAAAATACCAACTTCAATTCTACAAAAACTGAAATTACTGTACTTTGATGAGAGCTAAATCAGTTTGCATATTTATATTTTGTAGACTCTGTAATTAACATCAACTATATTGCAGTTGTTGCTTAATACATGAATATATTGTTCTTTCTTATCGTCTTTAACACGTGAATATGTCGCCCCTGAAGCATTGTTTGCAAAGTACAATCAAATAGGTCTATGAACTGTAACTGCTATGGATTTTCTTCTATCTATTTCATTTTACATGTGAATATGGAGCAAGAAGTCCGCATACTCCAGAGAAAATAAAAATCAAGCAAATTATTGAAGTGTAATGAAAGCAACAGCAGCATGAAATTATTGAAGGGATGTGATAATATACTGGAGTCAAATCAAAATAATGAACCATTGTCATTGTGTTATTATTTTGTCGAAACCACGCTGTAGATGCATGTTACAAGATGGATAAACTTACATTTTGATGCAATTGTGCTTGAGTTGATGATGAACATATCCATTATATCCCATAGTAGTTTGCCAGGCTTCTGAGAACATAAAGTTGAAATTTTAGTTTTACAATTTGCTCAATAGACTTTTGAAACAACGTTGCGATATCAGCCTTTTCACTCCCTGGAATGATCCTTCTCAGAGTAGAAAGATTTCTTTGTACGAAAACGTTAGCAAATTTCACCTTCTTTCTCATTCTCAAGCACCCCATCTTCATCTTTTGGTTTCGTTTATTCCTTGACAAGAAGCTAGCTCTTCTCATGGTAACTAAAGCGAAAATTACAATGCAAATTCTCAGGCTTTAAGATTCAGAGAAAAAAAGGAGCTTATACAGATGACTTACTATTAATTTACACCACTTTATAAACTGTTTCACTTTAAAGCTCATCATGGGGGAGATATGGAGCAATGGTTGTGGAGGTCTTTTCAGTTGTCATTTTGTGATTGTTGGCATGTAACATTTGTTTAAGAATATGCTCTAAACTTTCTGATCTCTTGAAAATATAACATAACACTATTACTAACTAGAGCCTAATTTTCACGGTTAATATTATCGCTACTGATAATCTCCGGATTTGCTTGCAGTATGATTTTATTTCATGATGCAAGATTTTTCAGGATCAAGACTGTTGAATGCCTTGGAGAGGGACATGAAATTGTTTGTTTAGTGGGGATATTTTAAGTATTTTTTGTCTCCTAATCTCATTTCTCATCCTAAAATGTTCATATACTTTTCCTGTTCTCAGAAAGAGACTTGTTTAGTCCATTTCTGAATTTCTGATATTTATCAAACAACCAACTAATCAAAGCTTTGTTGTCAAGGAGGCTGAATCTTGACATTGCAGGTCTCTCTCTAGTTTGACAACTTAAAAGAGTAACTGCTAGAACTTTTGGTTAGCCATTCCTATCCAAGAGTTCCAATGTGATGGGTCACAGCAGGCGCTTTTCATGTCTATTTGATATGTGACTTCGATATGGGACGTAATATTCTCCCCTCAGACTAGTTATTGAGTGATGTTTATCTAGCCATCTTTTTAAACTCAAGACCCAACCCATGTTTATTCAATATTTGGCGTAACACCAATCACTCTAGCAGCTGGGTAGGCACCCTAACTATCAACCCATCAACTTTCTGTCCTAAGCTATCATCAGTACAGTACCCCCCAATCCACAACCAAATATGGAGCCTATGTGTCTAACAGAAAGAAGGATCCTTTTTAGTACATGGGAGTGGTCCTTAAAACATCTTTTCCTTTTGGTACCTAATTTGGCTGCTAGTGGTTCATGTTTTACCTAGATAACAAGAAGTCAAGAAGGGCTTGACATTAGCCTTCAGGTTTTTATGTCATCTTTCCATAGTTTTCCAGGACCTGGCGAATCAGATGAATGGATAAGCCACGAGTCTTTTCATTATGGGCAGGGTGAAACTGAAGAGGACCTCAAAATGGTTAACAGTTCAAAGCGTGTGGGCTAAAGAGCCAAGTAGGCCAACTTGCAACACCACCTGCTAGCATTTCATGCTTGAGTTCACTGTACCCATGATAGAAAGTTGAGATACTGGTATTCAGCCAATGGTCCTGATGTGTAGTGTAAGAAATGCGATACATTCACATATACATACGTTGATTCTGAGAATAACCAGAAGTATCATTGTCAAAAAATACAGATAATTTGTAGAGTTAAGACTCGCAACTCGAGAACTTCACAAGATGTTCCCTTAACTATGAAGAATCAACCAGGAAAGTCCATTGTATGTACTAGGCTGTTGAATAACAACGCTTGTTCTATGCCTAATATTTTGATTCTGACTTCAAAAAATACTTCAGATTTTATATAAAATCTTGATGTTATACGACTAATTCATTTGAGCTTCACTAAAACAATACACCTCTAGTTTCTACTTCTTTTAAGTTTGCTACGTTATTATTTACACGGCTGATTATCTGCACATAATATAAGCGTTTCAATTGTGCCCATGAAACAACAAATCTTTGCCATCATCACCTAGGGATATCTAATTGTTTTGATGGAAGAGAGAAATCAGAGCATGGTTCATAGAAGAGTAATAAATATAAATATGTATCGAGACCAATCTGAAACCAATTTTTAAAGTCGCAGTTCACCTACAGTATCGAGCTAATATTCTTGCCCATCCCATCTCACATGGACTCTCAGATTATGGTCCAAGGGTTGAGTAAACCATGATTCAATGGTCCAGATGGGATGATCTTACCTGCTTGGTAACATAACATAATCCTCAACAACATCACTACCCTAAATTTTAGGTTTGAATACTACACAAGCACATTAGGCTGCAATCAGCAGGTTTAGGTAGGATCAAGGGCAGTTATAGTTGATACTAACAGATCATAAAGAACTAGCCTCAAAACAGAGAAAGCTCAGTTCAAAAGTTTCCTTTGAGAAGGAAGATGACACCAAGAAATTCCCCAGTTCCCAACATGAGCAGCATATAGATATTATATGGTGTGGTTATGCAATTCATCAGAATATTGTTGGGCATAAATATCCTTCCCTTGATTCTACTTTTATACATAAGCAGAATATATAGATACACACACATTCTCAAGTGACAAGAAATATATATGCAGTTGATCAGCAAATAGTTGGGCATTCAGGTCCAAATCTAAAAAAAAAAAATCAGGACATCCTCACAGGAGAGATTATAGCCGTGGTCGTGGACTCAGCTTTTTTTGTCAGTCATTTTCTGCTACACAAAACAAAATTAAGGGAATTCAAAAATGTTATACCATAGAATTTTTATGGACTTCAAATGAGAACAGCAAAATGAGCATAAGCATTTTAACTAAAGAAAATGGAAATATTCCAGATGGAAGTAGAAAAACAGTTTTTCTTTAGCATTTAGAGTAACAAATACAACTCCACAATCATCTTAGAATTCGAAAATAACAATGTTAAGTTGGTCAGCAAGTATCAAGGAAATATTAGATTATGAAAACCTATTGCAATGGAACGACAGTTACTGGCCAGTCAAAGCATATACACCGACGGATGCTTGAAGATCTCGGTCCACCTTGAAGTGAGCATGGAAAAATTGTTGTACCTAGCATAATAATAACATGATTTAGTTCAATATGAAGAAAAAGCTAAAAGTTAAGAGCAAAACCAAAAAAAAATTAGAAGACAATAAAATAATACTTGAAATAAAAATTTAAGCGTGCACCTCTTTGTAAGAATATGAAATGAGTAAATCCCTCAATAGTATTTCCTCTGAACTAAATAATACAACATGACTTGGTAAAGACCCATTTTTTGCAATTTCTGAAGTAAAACCAACAGGGTCACTCAAAAAACGGTCAGACTCATCTAGTTCTTTATCTTCTCTGTTGAACAAATACCAAACTAACAATGATTAGAAGGCAATTGATATCAAGACAGCGTGAAAAATATATTCCAACCAGCAGGACAGCATACAGACCTTGGTGAACAGTCAAGAAAACGCATGGGCAGGTTGCGATGCAGAGTGGAGTAGTAAGGTGTGGCATGACAGGGCATTAGGAAAAGAATACTTTTCACTTTCTCATTCTGAGCTTCTTTAGAGAGATAGTTCATCACATCTTCTGCTCCTCTCTGTCAAGCATGCTTTACGGTAAGCATCAGCCAAAAGGATAATATATTACAACAAATTTTGCATCAGATTTCCATTTTCTGGTTTCATTCCTTAAACTCCAGTTAGTTTACCTGGTGAACCAAACTCATGTACAAGGCCATTGGTATATTGGTAACAAGCAAGAAGAAAACTGTAAATTGGGTTTTTGAAGGCCACTTGGAATGAACATTTAAAGCACTTTTCCTTTTCTTATCAGCTCTTTCCGTATCAGCTATATTATATCCAGAGAACATCAAAGCTACTGGAAGCACAGGAAGAACAAACCTGTATTATAGCATAATCAAAGGATGTCATTTATGAACTAAAGCAAAGAAGCCTCACAAACTAAAATATTTTGATGTGGTATTCCTACCTGAATTCTTTATGACCTAGTACACTGTAAAGTGCAAGAACCCATACTATAAGGCCAGAAAGTTTCCAGTGTTTAGACTTTATGATGCCATCAATTGAAAATGGTATGAAAGTGAAGAGCATGACTGGAAATCCACTGGTGAAGTACCAGTGCCACTTGTGAGTTCCATAATAATCTCCACCAGAAGAAAGAAAATTGAACTTCAGAAAATTAAGAGGCACTAAAATCCATGAATCATACATCCAGCGATCCAGTAAGCATGTAAGTCCAAGCATCAGGACCCTGATAACATAAGTGTATAAGGAATCAAGATGAAATAACCATTAGCACTGTGTAGAGTGTCTCATGCAAGAGCTCTGATATAAGGACTCTGCAATTAATAGTATGAGTCATCTTTTGGCACATCAACGTTAAAGTGCATTTGTCAAGTACGATGATTTGAAATTTTATATAGCAATTTGATCGAAGGAAGATAATAGCAATGAGCAATAGTTATAATGAGAGACCACTGCAAATAGCAGCATGAACTTTAGCATGAGACTTCAAGGACTTCTTATAATTAAGTAAACAACCAAATTGACACTATTCCATCATCCAAATTTTCTTGTAAATGATGATTTATACAGAACATATTCAGAATCTTGAGTTACTTGTCAAGATTTGTCACAGATACAGGAAATATTCTACATAGGTTCACCATAACCATACCATTCAGCAAAAAATAGGAACAAAATGATTAATTAAATTTTGCAAAGTTATGCATTGTGGTTACAATTGTTTGTTTAAATTATTTTTTTTAATTAATCAACTATTAGGAGCAATTTTGATGGATAAGAGAATCAAAATATTGAAAACAGAGTGAAATGAAATATATTTACAATCTATACCTCTTATTCTATACAAACTGAGGAATATGACATACAGAACTACAAATATGAGAATCAAGCTCAGGAACATGTGGTATGGATAAGAGAAACAGAAAATTGAAAACAATTATGCTAGGGAGTAGTATATTGATACCTACCCAATCGGGAGCACCTCTAAAAAAATAAATCTGAGTCTATCACGTGTAACAAGCAGCTCAAGAAGGCCAACGTAAAACCATGTAATAGCACTTGTTGGTCGAATGGCACACGCTAATGCTGCCACCGCCAATCCCCACTTCCTTGAAACAGAGTGAAATTTGCCAGAAGAAACTCTCATACTGGGCCAATAGTATAGGCCTACAAGGGTAAGAACAGTCTCCAAACTATTTGATAATGTGCGGTTGAAACAGTAAAACATGAACCAATTTGTCCATTGACAAAACAACTGCAGAAGAGTTAAGGACATCAACTAAAACCAGCGGCACGATGGACATTGGAATGCCTTTTGTTTTAACCACAGTTCATCCCACTAAGAACACATAAAAGAAGGATACTGCCCATTTTGCGACATGGCCATCAAAGAGGACATGAGAGAGTTTATACAAGTATAAATCACCAACTGCAGAAAATACGGACTGCAGCAGCCGTGGAGCCTTTATCTACAAAGCATGGAAGAAAGGATATAAGTGTGTCTTTGATTAACAAAAAAACACAAACACTATTTTCATCCATCCGTAATTTGACCTCATCAGTGGATGCAACATAACCAAAATGAAGGTAGTAGTACATCCCTAAGGCAAATAGACAACTGCATATAAAAGCATTTGTTTTCGATGATTTTCTAAATTATAGTTTCTCAAAACAGAAAATCATAATCCCTAGGCCAGCAGAAAATCAAAACCCAAAATCTTATAATTGAAAACCAACTATAATTGTAGAGTTCAACACCAAAATAATTCCAAGATTTAGAGTGAACCAAGAAAATTCCACAAGCATGAATAATACTACAAGATAATACGATGAGTTTCACTCATGTCCTAAAAGAATCAAGTTCTCAGTCACATGAGCAACTGCTGGCTATGCCCACAAACATATGAAAATACCTATTAATCAAAGACATAGCGTGAAACTCTCTCAATCATTGCTATACCAAAAAAATTTTATGGTCTAACATAAATCGTTTCATTTCACCTTCCCCAAGGTCATTGTACAAATACTTAGATGTAGTGATACCGGTCTACTATGAGCCAGTGAATGAGACTACATCATCTTTGCCCAAAAGACCATTAGTCTCATCGAAAGGTTACTCAGCATTCAATATCAATACATCATAGTATGGTAGAATTTTCATGCACTCTGTTACAATTACCAATGCTATATAGAAACAAATACATATTACTTTATTTACCATGACCAATGGAGTATCAAGATGCAAAAGAGCAAGAATTTTGTAAAGGAGAGTAAACAGCATTGGATGCAAATAACTTCGAATCCCCTTCTTCCATTCCCATGTCAAATGACCATACCTGTCATTTTGATCAGTCCAAACACACAACATTTACCACCATTGTACTAAAAACATAGTTTTTATCATATTAAAAACACTTACTACCACTTCAAAACAAAATCAGACACATCTTTTTTGTCTAACCAAAAATAACCAATAAGAAACAGCAATAACATAAACCCATTAGTTAAATTCTTCTAAACAGAAATTTAGCACAGTCCCATTTGCAATCTCCACTTAGTAACCATCTTAAAAGCACTTTGAAAGCACTTCCACAGCTTTCAAAATTAAAAACTGCAAAAATTATTTTTTTTCAAACAGAACTTTAACACAATTCCATTTGCGGTATCCTATTAGTAACCATCTTAAAAGCACTTCCACAGCTTTCAAAATCCAAAACTACAACAACTTAACATAAATTTGCATGTTCTAATCAGAAATTGAACACAGACCCACTTGAAGGTTCTTACTAACAAACATTTCAAAAGTCCTTTGAAAACACTTCCACGGCTATAAAAATCGAAACCTGCCGCAATTTTAGGCTCTTAAACTGAGATCACTAATAAAACCTAAACCCTAAACCCTACAGAACAAATACCCTCTACCTAAACTCACCTTATAACCATTTTGAAAGCATCTCAACTACTTTCAAAATCAAAAACAGCAACAATTTTGCCTCATAAAATGCTAATCACGAGGAAACAAAATTAACAAATACCCTTTAAAAAAAACTCTTCTAAACAGAAATATAAGACAGGCCCATTTGCAACTTTCTTACTTATATTCATTCTGAAAGCATTTTCACTGCTTCCAAAAACATAAAACTAAAAACACTCTAAACATAACAACAAAACATAAAGCGGTAAGTAAATATTTACCCAAAAGCCATGCGGTGGGCAACTTCAAGGGCTTGCCAGTGCTCATCTGGGTTGAAATAAGTTTGAATCAACAGAGCATTCACAATTCTCACAGCTAGAGAAGCCGCAAAGATTCTGTTTTCTGAAGCGAATAAAACAAAGCTTGAATATTCGGGTTTGGCTTCTTCATCAGAAGTGTTAAGAGGATTTGTATTAATACGTCTTCGTCTCATCGTGTTGGGACGGACTGAACTCAACTGAACTGGGTTCAGTTCGCAACCCGGTGAGATTTGGGATGTTATTATGAGTTAATTCCAATAATTTCCCTCGGGTTTTATTAAACTACAGTAATCCCATTAAGGTCTTTTAAATAACAAAAACATTACTGCTAGACGATAGTGAACCGCGTTAAAATAATAAATGGAAAAAGGGTAATTAGGTCAATAATATTTACTGACAAGTTTTATTAAATTAAAAAAATTTCCTAAAATTTAAAAAATAACAAAAATCGACTCTACTGTTAGTGATCGGTTAAATTTAGGTATTAAATAGTTAGTCGAAGGTCATGTAGATCAATTTTTTTTAATTTACGATGGCGTCAATTTTAAAAATTCATTAAAAAATAATTAGATTTGTGCTATTATAGAAACTTGAGAAGATTTTGCTCTTATATGACCGAAATTAACTCTATTTTATTTAGCCCCTAACACAAGAGCTAATTTTTTAGAGTTCCCTTATTATGGAAATAGTCGTATCTTTTGTGGCACCCTTAATAATATTGTTAAAATGAAATACCATTTTTGACTCTGATAATAACATGTATGGACTATTATTATTTAAGGGTATAAACTTGACTCACGGTATGATAAAATTATAAAAATTCTCACGAGATTTCTGAAATAACAAAAATTATCTTATAGTTAAATTTTAGATGTTAAAAAAATAGTAGGATAGCAACTTCATAAATATTCATTATAGTAATGTTTAGAAAAATGGACGACAACCACTACCTATACATGGACCAAAATGTCATCAGAAACATATACATAGAGCAAAATGCATATTGTATTCGAGCTATCTTGTGAGACCAAGATGGTAAAATTGTTGCTTCCTGCAATAATGTTGTTTCCTGTGATGCAAAAAGTTGAGGATCTCCAAGATGTGCAATGACTTGAAACAAAATTTTATAATAACCTTCAGACAAATTAAAAACTAATCAGTTCAACACAATAACCCAAAAAGACAACCAAAAGACACAACAACTAATCAATATCACACCAGCTATATTGCTTCCATTAGTCAAACAAGTCAATGAAACAATAACAACCAATAGCCAAGAAAAGAAGCAAAAAGATAGAGCTATATTGATATTTAGCAAACATCAGAATTTTACAATAAACTTTAAACAAATTAAAAACTAATCGGCTCAACACAACAACCCAAAAAGACAGCCAAAAGAAACAACAATTAATCAATATCACACCAACTATGAACCTTCAATTAGTCAACCAAACCAATGTAACAATAACAACCATCAGCCAAGAAAATAAACAAATAAATGAGCTATATTGATATTAGGAAACAACAGAATTTTACAATAGCCTTCAGCCAA
>WYDK02118167.1:755382-766785 GCA_009867345.2 Toxicodendron radicans
TAATGAATCATATATACGGAGATGGACATTATGGAGTCTTTTCAAACAATTGGATAAAAGGTTTGTGGGCTTTTGTACAGCCCAAATGTTAGATACACTAGACTTTCAGCCCCATTCTACAAGAATTAGTTGAATTTGACCATGCCCAAGTAGTGGAATACAAATGGCCTAGGAAAACAACTGCAACATTTCCAGCGAGCCAATGCTTTGGTTTTGGGAAACATCGGAATACCAAAAAACAAAACCAGGGTCAGCACCGACACCATTACCAGACAAAACCAATGGCTCTCATGAATAATCAATGGGCATGACATCCCCTGTTTTTTTCCCATTTATTATAAATGACACATAATGTTTTGAGAAACTCATCAATTCATACGTCAATCAACAACTCTCAGATAAATTAAATCCTTGTTTTTGTTTTTTATGGCTACTCTTGTTCTTCTGGTGTCTCAACTTCTTCATCTCAAAAACCAAAACTCTGATTCTGTGGACACAATACTCAGTCAGTTCCCCTCCTCAACATATTCTGCCGACCAGAACCAATTGAAACCGGAGACTAACAGCTATATACAAGCAACTTTGGAAGATGAAGATCTGGCGGAGTTAAAGGTCTGTCTGGACACGCTCTGGCCTTAAAGACTCGATTTCTTATTGCAAGTTTCAATCTTGTAATAGTTTATCTCTAAGTCTTTCTTTTCGTTTTTGTTTTCCATTTTCTTCCTGTACATAAACAAGATGTGCATACGTTTTATAGAAAAAAAAATTCGTCAACGAAATTTAATAGAGAAATTTCATACTGGCTCTCTCCTCTACTCTGCCAAACCCAACACCCAATAACAAAGATTGACATAAGCCCCTGCTTGGACATGCTTGGCCCTTTCAAGTAAAAATTATACTTGCTGCAATCTTTATTATTTATGAGATTTTTTTTCTTCTAAAAACCCACTAATTTAGATGGGAGCAATAAAAGAATACATTAAGTACAAGTGTGGTTAAAGCTTATTTGTTGGTTAGAAGAATTTGTTTGAAGTTATAACCACTTTTCAAAATATTTACCAAGTTATTTGGTTACATTATAAAACACTTAAATCAAATTTAATAGATGAACCTTAAAGAACTAGTTTGAAGCATAAGGTAGCTTGAATTATATTATCCCTCTCTTTTTTTGGTGAAAAGATAATTTTCCACCTCTTAATTGAGAAACTAACATGTTCAAGAACTAGTTTGAACATGTCAATAATGTAACCTTTAAATTCTAAAAAATTCAGAACAATTACTGTCTGGACCATTCTCAATTGCCAAAGATTATTAACGATGTCAAATGTAATTATTTTGACCACTCTCAACTGCCAAAGATTATCAACAAAAATTAATGATGGATGGAACTTTGTTAATTTCTCAAACAAGGGTGAAAATTGTCTTGAAAAGGCCAATGTTAAACTATTAATGACAAATATTAATCTATTAAGTAAGTTTGTTTAACACAACTTTTACTATACAAAGATTCAATTCATTTCTGTTCTGCATATGATCGCGAATGTTAGAAATTCTTAGATAAAGTATGGCAATTTAGCATATTCCATGGCATGTTATCATATTCCTTTCATCTCTGTGACTCAAATCTTCACCATGTGATTTCTTGAGATGGTAGTACCACAGTGTGTAAACAATCAGCTTGAAGATCTTCAACAAGCATAGAGAATTGAATACTAGTAAAAAAACTAACCAGCTAGGAACTCTTTTAGATCCCCCAAATTCAATGATTTTGAAGCCCTGGAAAACAATCACATATAGTAACTTGAAGAAGTTATTTATAGCAAATCCACCAAGCTGCCTACCCTCAACAAGTTTTGCAGCCTTGCTGAATGCTTTCATCCCATCGACTTTCTCTTCAACGGCTGATGCTACAGCCCCCAAAGTCCAAACAACATCCAAGTAGCTATAAAAACATAAAGCAAAAAAGAAAACCACAACAATTGGAATTGATGATTGGTTATGTTGTGGCACAAGAGAGAACAAAATAACCAAAGCTATGGTAGTGTAACACACATTAAATAGTGCTATGTATAGACAAGTAACAAATGGACGCATCAATAGTCGCATCAGTTTCAAGATTAAGTCTTTGAAAGAGGAAATATGAAAGGACGAGGAACAAGTGGTTATGGAAGATGCCAGAATTGTGGCTGGAAGAGAGAATAAGAAGAGGTTTAGATAGGCAAAGGAGGAGAATAGTATTAATGCAGTGATGAATCTCAGTTGCTGTTTGATGTGAAGTGGCAGAAGGGAAAATATGAAGCTTTTGGTGAGAATACATGGGGAGTTTTGATTGAAAATCAAATCTTTTGTCCATAAATTTGAGGAGAGAATGACGAATATGAAGTAAAGGGAGAAAATGAGTGTGATTATGTATGTATAAGCCAAGAGTTTCCAGTTTTTGAAGAGGCCTTTCATGGCTTCTGTTAGAATTCCTGCAGAACTCATGATGGTACTATTGAGAATGATTAGGCCCTTTGAAGATGTTTTATCTCAAAAGAAATTATAAACTGTATATTGAGATAATGTTCATTAAGCTTGAATTAGTCCACTCCTGCTCCATTTGATTTGTGTTAAAAACTCCTGGGAAAATGACCTTTTTTGTGGTAAGTAAGATTGCAATCTGTGCAATCTTCAACTGCCGTTAAACTAAATTGTTGACTTTAATACATCTGTTTGTTATTATATTAGGAGTTAGGTAGGAATATTTCCAGTACAACAATTTTAATTCAGGTAAAATTATGGAGCTTAACAGTTTAAGTACTCACAAAATTTTATATTATAAATGCACAATATCATATTTGTAACATTTGATATCAAATTGCATACAATTAAATTTTAGTACCATGTGAGATGTAACTTTAGCGTTGTTAATTGACTCGTAATGTTATCGGATCAGTTCCATTATAACTCTTATATTAAGTGTTTATTCTGTGTGATAGTAGAGAGAAGGGCAGTATATCCAGTGCCTACAGAGAAGTTGTAGGCAAAGTTCACTCACCAGAACTAAATTATGCTTGCACTCATGCCTAGAACTGAATATATTGACATTATAAGCATGACAGGTTTAAGAAGGCATCGTTATCGATTCTAAAAATTAATCTGTTAGGTGATGTTGTTGATCCACTATTCCAGTACAAAGATGGAGCAACATTAGATGAAGTAGGTATTGTACCATATTCCATTTCTCCTTGTAACTCAATCTCATAAATTTGCTCTTCAATGGCTGAAGCTACAGCCTCTAATGTCAAAACAACATCCAAATAGAGGTAAAAGGCCAAAGCAAGAAACAATTGGAATTGATGATTGGTTGAGCTGTGGCTCAAGATAGAACAAAATAACCAAAGCTGTGACAGTGTAACGCACATCAAAGCATGTTATCCATAAGTAAGCAATAAATGGACTCATTAGTAATCGCATCAGTTTCGAGATTAAGTTTTCGAAAGATAAAATATTATTGCTCCGAAGAGCAATAAGTAGTTATGGAAGATGCAAGAATTGTAGCTGGTTGAGAGAATAGCATAATGTTGAGATAGGCAAAACAGGAGATTAGTAGTAATGCTACGATGAATCTCAGTTGCTGTTTGATATGAAGTGGCAGATGGGAAAATATGAAGCTTTTGGTGAAAGTACTTGGGCAGTTTTGATTGAATATCAAATCAGTGGTCCATGAATCAGTAGAGAGAATGGCGAACATGAAGTAAAGGGAGAATATGGGGGTGATTATGTTTGTGTGAGCCGAGAGCTTCCCATTTTAAAGGAAGCATTTCATGGCTTCTTTCAGAATTTCTGCAAAACTCGTGATGGTAATATTGAGGTTCAGGCCTTTTGAAGATGTCGTAAAAGTTTTAAGTATCTGAAAACACTATTGAGTTTTGACAGTACATACATTTGATTATGAAATTTGTCCTCATTGTAGCTTATGTGAAGTAAACATGTAATAACAAATCTGATAGAAAGAGTTTGGCACAACAAATAATAATTCTTGGGGTAATACAGATAGAAAACAAATTTAATTATCGAAGTTACACACACAAACAGAAGGAAAATAGAAAAAAAGATCTTCTCATCAGGGAATATTTTCAGTGATAAATGGTAAATTGGGTACTTTAGTATATTCCAAGTCCCCTAGCAATTCAACTTCCTCTCCATGAGTTTTCTTGCACTGATAGTACAAAACTGTATATGCCATCAACCCAAACATCTTAACTAGCCAGAGAGAATTCGATATAAGCAATCCAATTATCACTTCAACTGCTGCAAAATCTTTGAATTTCAGAAACTTAAACCCCAGTAGCACAATAAAAGAGAGCATTGTCATCAGATTAACAAGAAATCCATGCATTTCCAAGCCCTTAACAATCTTAGCCGCCTTCCCTAGCGCCTCGATTCCATAGCTTTCTTCAAGCACCGAAACAACAAAAGCTAAAGTCCACACAACAGCCAGGTAACCATAGAAAGCTGCAGCCGAAACCGATAGCAAAATAAATAAAACTTTCAAAGCAAAAGGACTACTTTGAAAACTCATCATGGGAGGAAGCAGAAGAACTAATGCAAGGAAAATTTAGCCAACACCAAAGAGAGTTATGTAAAGCGAAGTAAGAAATGGTCTTTTCAATGAACTTGCTGCAGTCGAAAACAAGTCCTTTAAGGAGAAATTTTTGCCACTGAGTGTTGTTGTTGATACTAAGATTGTGGAGGTTGAGAAGAAGAGGGAGATGAAGGAGCTGATGAGAAGAAAAATCCATTCAGTGCCAAGAAGGATTCTTATATCTTTATGTGCGGCAACAAGAAGTTTTGCATATTCTGGAGTGTTGGGGCTGGTGAAAAGGAGGTGGCTTTTGTCAATTATCCATTTTGAGAGCAATGTTTTCATGGAGAAAATGTTGAACAAGAAAAGGAGAGAGTTAAGTGAGAGGGTGAGTAAGGTGAAAGAGGCCATGAGCTTCCCATTTTTGTAGAAGATTTTGAGGGCTTCTCTGAGAATATCTACAGAGCCAAGAAGAAAATGTGATGCCATTTCTGAGAATTGAAATCTTCTGAAACTCTTTGCGGAACAAATGAGCAAATTATAGTGTTATGGGTTGAATGAGTCTACCCCTGCACCATGTACACGAGGAAAAAAGTATTGGTGAAACTGTTGTCCAATAGTTATGGGGCTACGAGTGCTTGAAATGCAGCATTGAAAAATTAAATATCAATTAAGTTACATAAATTAAAAGATGGATTAGAAGTCTAGGCAATTAGAGTATTGACTGGGTTGCTTTCGTTTTGTCGAAGTCTACCAGAGAAGATTAGTCTATTAATTGCTTCTCTATGGTCAATGCACAACTTTTATATCTTGCATTTGAAAAGATCTTGCATGTATAAGATGTATATGCATCAGTAATGTACATTCATCCGATGTCCTTCTACTTTGTTCCAACCAGAACAGGAAGAAACTAGAAATCAAGTATATGTTTATACCTAACAAACAGGGCACAGCCTGCAATCAAATTAGGCTATTCGCATATTTTGACCGGAAATTCGATTTGCAATGAGAAACTTTACTCTAAATTATAATAAGAACTTAAGCTGAATTTTAAGCTGAGACTAGTAGACTTCCCATTTGTAACTTTACAACACAAGAAAGTTCAAAAAGACTCATTATTAAAATACATAAATTCAGGACCAAATTCCACAAACAAGAACTTTTCTTGATCATGCTAAACTCTCATTAAGAAGAGGAAGTGTTGGCACTTTACTATAGCCTGAACCCCACTGCAATTCCCCTTCTTCTCTATGGTTTTGCAGATAATTGTTTACTGCCCATCATCAAATTAATGCCACGAGGCACTATGAACAATATTGTAAACACAAGATAATTCAGAAGAAAAGCATTTAGCTGCAATCCCTTAACATCCCAATAGAGTATATACCAAGATTATTATATATTTAGTTTAGGAAATATTTATTTGATATAACATCACGACAAATTAGACATATAATTATCATATTAAGACATAAGATATTTTATTATAATAAATAGGATATTCTGTTTATTTTATTTTCTTATTTGTATGATTCCTGTGTATATTTTATTACCTAGTTTATAAGATTCTTGTTATTATTTCTAATATTACTTCACCTTGTATAACTTGGATTAGGTCTGTATATTATAATACTTTCATTCTTCGATATACCATAATACAATTATACATTTTTTCTTTTACTTTTCTCCGCAAATTTAATAGTATAAGATGGTAAACAAATTGATGTTTAAGTCTATTGATAATTAAACCTGGTGGAGAAGAAAATTCAAATTATGATAACGTGAATCTAAGCATGAGAGAAACATATATTAAAAATATTATCAAACAAAAACATTTTGGATTGTCATATTAGAAATTTATTGAAGAAGTCAATTCACAATCACATAGCAATTAAGTAAGGAATTGATATATTGGCTTGTCTGAATATTCAACAATTTGAATTTATGAATTTTCTACTATGAATCAATTAATTAATCAAGAACATAACATGTTCATCTCTGAACAAACAATTGGCATACTTGTTTGATAGATGACTTGAGACTTTGCTTTTACAAATTCAATCCATGAACAAACAATTCGCATACTTGTTTTTAGGCGAGTAGATAAGATTTGATAAGTGAATTAAGGAATTATTTATCATATCTTTTTATTTTCTTATTTTTATCTTGAATTTTATTTAATTTTGATGTTGATATAAATTCATCATCTAATAATTGATTTTTTTTTTTAATTATTTATCACTAATCTAGAAAAACAAAGTGTTGATGACATTAAATCCCACGAACGATAAAATGCAACCTGATGGTACTCATGGGGCCTTGTCAAAGGATAAATCCTTGGTTCGAGTCACCATGGGGGAGGCGACCCATCATGGGCCAAAAAATTGTCTTAACAACTAACAATTCCTACCGGACCAAAGGGTCAGGGTGTTGATGACATTAAATCCCACGAGTTATAAAATACATCAACACAAAGTTAATTTCATCCTGTTTGATTTTTCATTCTAACTAACTTTTATAATATTTGTTATCTCATTGTTTGCACTCAATTGTAATTTGTGTCAACCTTCTGGATAAATTAAATTAAATTTCATTTTTTTTTCATGCAAAATCAATAAGAAGTTTATTTGACTTAATTATTAAAATTTTCAATATACTAAAATTAGAATGATTTTAATTTCAGTCTCTTAAATTCGTTAGACTGCATTGATAAATATATATGAAGGCAAGTTTATATAAAATTCATCACAATTTGCACCAATGATCAAGAAGATAACCTGTTCATATATTTGTGAACAATTTGCAATATTTGTTGTTGCATTAGGGGGCTTTTGGTTGAGAGTGTTAAAAGATTATTGGGGTAATGTTATATTTTATTACTTCGTTACCCAGTTTGGTTGATAAGTAATGACAAGTAATAAAATATTCCGATAATCTTTCATTACTAATAGTAAAGTACTGTTAGTAATATATGAGGTAATCTTATTACCTCAATTTTCCTAAGTATTTTAAGATTATTTAAGTAATATTAATTTTGTACAAGTTTACACCTAACTATTAAAATTTTAGGACAATAATACCCTTATTATTTAAACTAATATTATATTAATATTATATATTTTATTAATATTAACTATTTATATTAATATTATATCATTATATTAATAATTATATTAATATTATATTATATTAAAATATATTATTTAATATTGTATTAATACTATAATATAATTAATATTTAAAAATAATAATAAATAATATTATATAATTAATATTTAAAAATGAGGGTAATTAAGTAATCTAAACAACATACACACTCATTTATTCCCCTCAACCAAATATATCAATATAACATACCCTCTAATTTATTTTTCGCAATCAAACACTTTTTAATAATCTAACATTCTCATATCCAAGGTAATCTAACATTCATTTAATCTAACATTCCCAGTAATCTAACATTCCCCGAACCAAACGCACGATAAAGAGAATCAGCTTGGATAGTAATAGGTTTTAAGGGGGTGGTTGATTATTTTTTAAAACTTTTGGGGGTAAGATTGTTAAAAAGTCTATAATAACGAGAGAACTAAAACTTTCAGAAACTATAGGGGGTAATTTATTTTTTATCTTAAAAAAAATATAGTTACCACAAAGCTGGTATTAGGCTATTAACTTCACAGAAGACAAAGGTAGTAATTGAAAAACCTTTAAAATTTTAAAAATATGGTTTAAAATATTTGAAACCGGAGAATAAAAACTTATAAATATTTTAGATATGGATTACCCTTTTTGGTAATATCTGATATATAAAATATTTTTAAATTTAAAAAAAAAACACTAATAATAAGAGTTAAATGGGCTGAAAGTGCCTGAAACAACACTACTCGTAAACAAAACTAGGAGTGGAGATACGTTCAACCTAAAGTAGGGCATTTTTTTTTTTAAATTTATATAGAATATTATCAATTTAGTCCCTATAAATTAAATTTGTCCTTATGGTCCCCTCAATTTTAAACTTAGGTTGTCTTTGTTTTTTTGACTTAAAACTTAATAGAATTTAGTGTCACATAATGCTTAAAAGTTTTTAGATATGTGATGTGTTTGTTCTTTACAATTAATGATGTCTAAATTAAAAGTTCTAAATTTATATATTACTAATTTATCCTTATATTAGTTACACTAATTTTAAACTATAATCATATTATTAAATTAGAATTAATTATTAATTATGTTAATTATTAATATTATTGGTAGGTAGTATAATTAATTATTAAAAATTTTACTTTAGAAAATGGTTAGCGCTTAATAGGATTCTGAAGACCATAAATTTTTTTGGCGAGATTAGGATGCAAAGTTAGTATCAAAATGGTCATCTTTGACCGATCTATCTATCCATACAACTTTTAAAGACAATAACTGTGTATTTTTCCGGGATTTGACAAAGAAAGTTTTGTTGCCGAACTTTCTCCTTCAGATCTTGAAAAAACTAAAATTGTATTATCTTTAAAAATCATATAAATAGGACTAATGCTACGGTCATTGATTAATCTCACCGAATTATTGTATCAACTTACGTGACATCTGAGTCAGATGCAACCACGTTGGACACTATAACACGTCTTCCGTGAATGAACAGTCGTCCAACTATTCTAGACACTCGTCCATATTTCATAGACTCTCGTCTATATATGATGGACGACTACGCTTTACAAATGGACTGTCATCCATCAATCTGGATAAATTTTTGAACAAAATAACAATAGACTCTTATCCATATTATATAGATGTGGGTACATTTCTTATGGATGAGCAACTACCTCGAATGGACGTCCGTCCATAATGAGGGGTTAGGGCAATTGATGGATATTGTAAGTAAAGATGATGTGAAGAAGAATCTACATCACATGTGCAATAAATGTTCTTATCAAAAGCCCAGTCAACATGTAAGCTTTCTCACAAAACCAAAATACCAACAAAACCACTTTCATTGTTTTTTTTTTTTAATCTTCCTCCATTACCAACACAACCCCTTATTATGGACGGGCGTCCATTTGAGGTCGACGCCCATCCATAGGAAATGGACTCTCGTCCATATTATATGGGCGGGATTCCATTGTTATTTTATTCAAAATTTCGTCCAGATTGGTAAATGGTTGTCTATTTGTAATGTACGGTCGTTCATCAAATATGGACGAGCGTCCATAATTGTTAGACGGTCGTTCATTCACAAAAGACGTGTTATAGTGTCCAATATGGTTGCGTTTGACTCGGATGTCACGTAAGTCAGTATAACAATTCGATGAGATTAATCAGTGCCCGTAGATTATTGTATAAATAGATAGCATTCAAAAATGAACATTTTGATACCAAGATTGTTTCCATAGCATGTCAAAAAAAATTTTGGCCACTAGATTCTGGCGCCAATGACCGGTTTCCAGCAGCCCATTTCCAGCTACGGTCATTGATTAATCTCACCGAATTATTGTATCAACTTACGTGACATCTGAGTCAGATGCAACCACGTTGGACACTATAACACGTCTTCCGTGAATGAACAGTCGTCCAACTATTCTAGACACTCGTCCATATTTCATAGACTCTCGTCTATATATGATGGACGACTACGCTTTACAAATGGACTGTCATCCATCAATCTGGATAAATTTTTGAACAAAATAACAATAGACTCTTATCCATATTATATAGATGTGGGTACATTTCTTATGGATGAGCAACTACCTCGAATGGACGTCCGTCCATAATGAGGGGTTAGGGCAATTGATGGATATTGTAAGTAAAGATGATGTGAAGAAGAATCTACATCACATGTGCAATAAATGTTCTTATCAAAAGCCCAGTCAACATGTAAGCTTTCTCACAAAACCAAAATACCAACAAAACCACTTTCATTGTTTTTTTTTTTTAATCTTCCTCCATTACCAACACAACCCCTTATTATGGACGGGCGTCCATTTGAGGTCGACGCCCATCCATAGGAAATGGACTCTCGTCCATATTATATGGGCGGGATTCCATTGTTATTTTATTCAAAATTTCGTCCAGATTGGTAAATGGTTGTCTATTTGTAATGTACGGTCGTTCATCAAATATGGACGAGCGTCCATAATTGTTAGACGGTCGTTCATTCACAAAAGACGTGTTATAGTGTCCAATATGGTTGCGTTTGACTCGGATGTCACGTAAGTCAGTATAACAATTCGATGAGATTAATCAGTGCCCGTAGATTATTGTATAAATAGATAGCATTCAAAAATGAACATTTTGATACCAAGATTGTTTCCATAGCATGTCAAAAAAAATTTTGGCCACTAGATTCTGGCGCCAATGACCGGTTTCCAGCAGCCCATTTCCGGCACTGTATTATTCAAGATATTATAAAAAAAATTAAAAGTAAATAAATTATAGACCTCGTTTAATGTTTTATATAAGTTAATGTATTAGGCAAATGGATACGTATAGAACATGCACGCTCTCTTTGAGCGCATGTGCCCACTCTCTCTCGTATAGAGCTTACGTGCTCCTTAATTTTGAGCAGTTGTGCCCATTGATTTATTTTAAGGCCATTGATTAACTTAAAATTGATTGCTGAAGCTGGTAAAATTAGCTATAGTATAAATGATTTCCTGCACAACTACTTATGTTAGCTTGATTTTGATATGTAGGGCGGCTCGGAAATTTAATTTATTATAAAAATGAATAAGAATCAGAAGCTTTATATAATGTCATTTGCATTCTTTTATTTCACATCCCAAAAGTTTATTTCAATACAAATTATCTATTCCTATAGTTTTCTGAAATCATGTCAATGAATGCAT
>WYDK02118167.1:813830-824213 GCA_009867345.2 Toxicodendron radicans
ATAGAAGAAAAAGAAAAAGGTCCGTTTTAAACTTATTTAGCTTGTCAAGTTTGCATAGCTGTTCATAAGAAAAAAAAATTCAATTGTTGTTCGGTTGCTAAATGTAAACCTTTTAGGGGACGTTTGGTTCAGGTAATAAAAGATTAATAATGAGAATAAAATATTAAGGGAATGTTGGATTACCTGAGTAATGAGAATGTTATATTACTAAAAAAATGTTTGGTTGAGAGGAATAAATTAGAGGGAATGTTATATTGGTATGTTTGGTTGGGAGAAATAAATGGATGGGTATGTTGGTTAGATTACTTAATTGTCCATTTGTTTTTTTAATTATTTATTATTTATTATTATTATTTATATTATTTTAACCCTCCACATTTAGAAATATAGTTAAACTACCCTTATAACAAAAATTTACAAAATGACCCTTACTCACCCAATCAGCGGTCGGCCGTTGGCAATCACTGTCGGCCACCACCGTTCGGTGACCAAACAGCATAAGTCCGGTCGGATCTGGTTGGAATTGTGTCGATCTCTCTGTTTTCGGTCATATCTTTGGCCGGAAACAGCCAGATCTGATGATCTGGATGTCAACGGTCAGATCCATGGCCGTGAATGGCCCCATCTGTGACCATTCACGGCCATGGATTTGGCCGTTTCTAATCAAAGATATGGCCGGAAACGGATAGATCGGCACAAGTCCGACGAGAATGGCTGTCGGCGGTGATTGTCGGCCGCTGGTTGGGTGGGTGGGGATCACTTTGTAAATTTTTGTTATAATGGTGGTTTAGCTATATTTCTAAATGTGGGGGGATAAAATAGCCTAAAATTAATTTTGTAAATTGATTTTAAATTCAGGGTAATTTTGTCCTAAAATTATAATAGTTAAGGACAAAATAGTAAAGAAAAAAAATTATTAAGGTAATCTTAAAATACTAAGAAAATTGTGGTTTTAAGATTATCTCATATATTATCAACAGTAATTTATTATTGGTATAATAAAATTACTGAAATGTTTTATTACTTAGCCAACTAAACGAGATAATGAGGTAATAAAAAATGATATTACCCCTTTCATAAAAAATGACTCCACCAAACGCCCTACCGGAGGTCAATAAATTAATCACATGGGGATGTCAAACCTTTCTATTGATGTAGGCTCTCGAGAAAGATCCCTTATAGTAACTATGCATCTGAAACGATTGCTGGAGGTTAACTGTTGGTGTTTCTGCTGCATTAATTGTAGCATACATTGCCCCTTCGTTTGCCCTATAAGAGTTAACGAGATGATGTTTTGTTGGTTACTCGAAATTTCTTGAACAAAATTATTGCTCTTTGCCATCAACGGTTCTTGCGTATTAAGGCCGCAGCATGTAGGTGAAAACTCAAATCAAAGGGGACCCTCTTGAGCAGGTTGTATTTCGGTTAGCGTATGAACATTTAAGAACTAAAGTGACTTCCTTGTCCTGTCCTAGGGACCCTTTTCATCAACAAATTAAATTACTTCAAAACAATTTCAAGTACATCTCCTTGGAATAATATAATATCAAGCTTGTTCAACTACTAGCTATGGCGAAACAAAAAACATCATTCGCCAACTTCTCACATATGCACTATCTCGTCAGAAGGATCAAATTTGTCTTATTTAAATGGTAGAAATGTACACACGTTCTCTAATATCTATGGCGAAACAAAGGCACCATTCGCTGCATTTGCAATCAAATAAAATTTATTTTCATGATCATCACATACAAATTTCAAACTATACTCAGAAGCACATAAGACTTGAAAATCAAAATTGGATTCCATTAATTTTCGCAAAGATCTCTATGCATATGTCATTGCCATGTGAAGCAAGAACAAATACTCTTTCATGTCAATGTCAGGAGACAAACTCACACAATATGCTTATATAATGATTCTGGGTGACGAATTTATGAAATGTGGATTGTGGAGGGAGCCACCATTAAGATAAGTGCGTCGTCCCTTAGTTGATGTAAATATGCTAATGGTCATTCTGATTAGACTCAGTGTTCTTACCAAAGTTAAGACGATTCCTCAAACTATCCACTCAAATTTAGTGGTCTCAGTGACCACCATGGTACAAATATTTCTGCCATTCCATGAAAGTACTGTACTCTACTGGTGAAATTCTAATACAAATCCATATTTGGTAAATATAGTTTTTAACGTTTTGTTCTACAGTTAAATTTGGCTCTCCTTATGGACATTTATCAAAAGTGATCACTATCGCAGGCATAGTCAGTGCTCCCCTGACTAGGAATCAGTTGATTGTATATAAGAAGCTTGTAATTCTTAGTGAAAATCAATGAATTGAAATATACAATTCTTTACTTTATCATTTTCTATCAATCCAAACAATGTTAAATTCAAACAATGTTAAATCAGAGTAAACTCATTAATTAGGAAATATCAAGTATCAAATGTGACGATTAGCAGATCTTCTTTACTTTATATCTTGTTGCATGGTGACCCCTCTCTTATTGTTGGTTAGTGTGATTTTCTTGGGTCTTTTAGCCACAGCTAGAGCCAATTTGCTTCAAATTTACTGATAAATTTCATACCAATTGGACCACATGATAATTATTCTGACCAGATGGGGTCAAGCTGCTTGAGATAAAAACAAGATCCTCTGCCTCATAATTCAACATTTAGTCATTTAGATATTATTATTAATTAAAACAGATTAAAAAATCAATTCTTTGAAAATAATAATGTGGACCATATGGCTATATATAGTTATAGAGAATTGACTACTGAGTCCCGAGTCCTTTGACCATAGTTTGATTTTGATAGGACTAGCTCTTGACTTTGTCCAAGGGTCGACTAGTACATTTATCTGTCTTCTTGTCCCCAAATTAACTCCTTGATGAAAGCTTCTTTCATTTCATTATCTTATGAAAATTGAAAAATATTTAAGAAACTGCATGACTATTTTCTACTTTAATTTTTGAATGGATTTGGTGATTCAAATAATGTACTTAATCAAAAAATTATTAAATAGGTTAATCACAGGACAAAGTGATTTGTTTTAAAAAGAGAAGATAATTTTGTGGAATGTGTATTATTAGCATAAAAGAACTCCGATTCTTGTAATTAAGTATAGCCTGTTTAAGGTGAAAAATACTTACATAAAACACAAAAATAAATTTATACGACTTGAATCCAAAATGAACAATATCTACTTGATTTAATTTGTTATGAAATACTCATCCAAAGTCCAAACTATTCAAGTGCAAATGTCCGCATTTTTTAAAATTTTTATTCACGTATTGTTAAGATTGTAGAGTCAAATTCAATTCAAATTAGTATGACGTTAGGACATGAGTTTTCCTAATATGTTTTTATATAGGATTGTTTTTCTTTGGAATAAAAAAAAAAAGCATTATAATTGTACTATGAATTAAAATAAAAGTCATATTAGAATTAAAGATTTGAGTTCTATTAGAAATAATATCTCATGTATTATTTATAAAAAATGGTCAAATCACATTCTAGATGTAGATAATTGAATGCAATAGAAAACAACCACAATTAGAGAGTGAAAGCCACCAAATATAGGTTTAGTGAGAGAGTTAATATGTAAGGCTTGTAAGAGAATCTTGTAATTTTTTTTTCTATTTCAGAGTGAAATTCCACAACATTAAAGTAGACATAGCTCTTATGCCAAGAATGAATCGTTATAAATTTTGTATTTGTGTGTATGGTTGATTATTTGTTATTTAGTCGCTTTATTTTCGCTTTCATAAGAATGTATGATTTGCTAGCATCCGATTAAATCTCTACAACAGTTATCTAACGTCATCCAGTGTTCATAAGCAACGTTAATAAATCTCCACTTATCTAATGAGATCCCAATTTTTTTGTAGCAATCTTTCACGTAAGAAAATTCGACTAAATTAATTTGTACCGATTAACAAGATAATTCTCATTTTAAAAACATGCAAATGTTCAAAAGATATGTACATAGGCTAATCCCATATACCTGTGGATGTGTTTGGTTGGAGGTGATATTAGATAACATGACTAATATTTTTTAAATTAAGTAGATGATGATGTTTGGTTGACAAGTAATAAAATATTTTGTAATCTTCCAATATCAATAGTAATTATTGTTTGTAATATAAGAGGTAATCTTAATACTATTATTTTCTTAGGTATTAAAACATTACATTGTTAATCTTAATTTTGTTACAATTTTGTCCCTAACTATTAAAAATTTAGGGCAATAATACCCTTGTTTTGAAAATAATTTACATAAATATTTATAGACAATTTTATCTTTATATATAAAATATTTAGGACGTAAATACCCTTATAATTGAAAATAATAACCAAGGACTGGTGGCCAAATTTGGCCACCACCAATATTGCCAGTTGCCGGTCGCCAGAGATGGAACGGTGTATGGCCATTAACGGCCAAATCTGAGCATGGCCGACTGAAAACGGATGTCCATGCACTGTTCCTTCATCGAGTGCTAGTGACCGGCCACCATCTGGGTGGGTGGGAGTGTTTTCATTAAATTTTAAACTTTTATTATGGAGGTGTTTTAGCTAAATTTTTAAACATAAGGGATTAAAGAATAATCTAAATAATAATAGTAAAAATATTAAAATAATAAGGGCAATTCAGTAATTTAAATAACATAATATCACTTTATTCCTCTTAACCAAACATATCAATATAATCAGAGGCGGATCCAGTGTGTAATATAGCCCACCCTCAAATTAAAAAAAAAAATATTATGATATAATTTATTATGACTTTGGCCCACCCTAATTTTCTTATTTTTAAATATTAAAATTTATGGCCCACTCTCCCATTTAAACTAAATTATGCGGCCCACCCTAACAGCAATTTATGGATCCGCCGTTGAATATAACATACTTACCTATTTATTCCTCTCAACCAAACACATTCTAGTAATACAACATTCTTATATCAAGATAATCTATCATTTCATTAATATAACATTTTCAGTAATACAACATTTTTTTGAACCAAACGCACTATGTATGATATATTACATAAGAATTTATTATCTAATTGAAGTCTTAGATTTTTTTCAAAAGGCATTAATACTACGTAAAATATCTCTGTCTTGTCACAAATCAGCATGGGAGTGTCAATTTATATAGCACGCAAAGAGATGAAGAACACAACGAGAAAAATATGCAATGCCCTTTTGCTATTGTAAAGAAACTATCGCTACGAAATGCTTTCTATTTCTTCACGACTTATAATAGTTGTGTTGCTTTTGAGAAGCAATGGATATGCATTATCGATCGACTGTGTATAATTTCTTTGAGTAGAAAACTCAAACACTACTTAATATAAATAATTGAGCTCGAGTCCTTCTCATTCTTTGTTTTTCTCTACCTTTTTTCCTATCGAGTTTCCTCTTTCTCGCTTTTTGGATTGTCTTATTTTATTTCTTTTCAGTGACAACGACAAATATATATAGAGACGTGAACCATAATTCTGATTGAATATATGGTTAATTAAACCCTAACAAAAGGCAGCGTGAAGATTCAATAATATGAAAAAGAGAGAGCAATATAACGTATGGCAGCTTTGCCTTTGCCTTTTTTCTTAATTGAATCTTTTTATAAGGGCTCCGAGGTTAGCTATTAGCTAGCTTTGTGCTTTTACAATTTTCCATGGAAAACTTTCTCGACATTATCAAATATGAAAACTTAATTTCCACACACACGACATACAGAGCAATTTCATTTCAATTTCTTATTTTTGGGGTCCTTTTCATCCAAACCAACCACATCTTTTAAGTGTACCAAACTCCATATTAGGATTAGAACGTCCGTAACTTAATAATTCATATATAATTAATGCATTATTTATTGTATTTGTTGGGCAATAATTCTGAGGTGTCACATTCGTGGCTAATAAACATTAAACGATAATTTTTCTAATATTCAATGAGATATTTTTAGTGTTAGATAGATGTAATAAACTCTTTTGTGTCACCAGTACTAAATGACATTAAACGATGAATTTTTCTAGTATTCAATAAGATATGTTTAGATTAATGTAATAAAAATGTTTACTATCACCAGTAAATGAAATCCGCATTTGAATGAAACGTGAACGTTTATACAAAAGACGAACTGGTTAATTTGTTGGGTGCTTTTTATTTTTAGAGTAAATCACTTTTTTCCCACCCAAGGTTTGCCTTAATTAATTTCGACCCAAAAAGTTTCAAAATATCACTTTTTCACCCAAAGTTTATATTTTGTCACTATCCAAAACCGATTCCGGTCGATTCCGATGACGAAAGTTCTCTTCGTCACTACCATTTGAACTTCCGGTCGTTTCTCTACAAAAATATCCTCACTTTGGCACCTAATTTCTCGCTGATTGTCTGTCACCGCAAAGTTATGGTTTATTGTTCTTAGCTGATTTTCGGTTGATTCCGACGACGAATATTCAATCGATCATCACCATTAGATTAACCAACCTCCATTCTATAAAACTTTTCTTACCCTGACTTCTAGTAACTCATCAAACGACAGTTGAGAAAATAAAATGGATTTTAGGTATTAAAAAAATATAAACTTTTGGTGAAAAAGTGTCATTACCTTGGGTGAGAAAAAGTCGTTTACCTTATTATTATCCATTGAATATCCTTTGAGCACATATAATTTGCATATAATTAAACATCTTTTCCGGTTGAAAAAAAAAAAGAAAAACGTGGATTGATTAAAGTTTTCGTTAATCCATTGAAAGTTAAGAATATTTCAAAATTAAACACAATTATCCGAAGCCCTCTTATGTATTAACACATTATACGAATCACACGTGATGGCTTTATCTTATATTGCTCTTTATTTTAACCAAAGCACTACTTTCAGGTGCATTGAACACAAGTTAAATTAATTAATCTAGCAGATATTTAATTAGTGATCATTCAATTAATTAACTTTAATATTAACTTCCATCTATGTAGGGAACAAGTGCTCATCTCTCTCACTCTTTCCTTTACAAATTAATTTGTAATTTGTGACTATAGATTCCAACATTATCCCACCTATTTCAATAGGTGGCCCCTTTTTTATTTTATATTAATATCTAATTAATTAATTAAGTTGAGTAATTAATTAGTTAATTAACAACTGGCCAACCCTTTGCTCTTAGTCATTCCACTCATCTTCCTTATACACCTTATCTTCTATTAAATATTAGCCACTAAGATTTGTTCATTAACATATAAGTTTAATTAATTATATATTATTATATTATGTAATCATCTCTTAGTTGAAACAAAGCTGCCTGGAAATGGAGAGCAGCCTGAAAGTAATCATAGTTGTGGTAACCCTACTTCTTAATTAATAATTAATTAATTACAATAATTTTAACAAATAATTAATTTAACGAAGATCAAGGTGGTGGAAATCCTACTTCAATAATTGAAAGATTTTATCCATTAACAAGTTTAATTTAGATAATTAACTATTATATTTCATTGATGTGACTTGCATTCAATTAACCGATTCTAAAGCTGAAACATTCTAGTACATTAATAAGCTTATCTTCATGTTCAGATGAACCAATTATAGGAGGCAATTACGGGAAAAAAATTTGTGTACATGACAAGTTCCAAGAAAAAAGAAAAAGATCGAATATGTAGTTGGATTGTTAATGTACTAATAACGTTACCATTTAGATTAGCCTAATTAAGTAGACTTAATTATTCAAATGTATTAATTGAATCTAGATGTTATAATAAATAAAATATAAAACATCTTTAACTCACGTATTCTTTCTACATTCACCTTTTAAATTACCTTCTTTTCCGATTTAATATCAACTGTATATTTTAAAGAAAGAAATTTATGACTCAATTCACCAAATTATTACATAAAATCATTTTATCTTCTTTGTTTATTTAATTTTTTATTTTTTATTTTTTAAAAAATAAATGTATTTTCATTCAAAACAAACAGAGAATATCATTCTTAGACTTATATATGAAACTAAATATTTTAACAAATAATTCCTAGATTCTAGCTATCCTAAATCAAACAAATTATAAAGGAAATATTAATGATAATAATAATAATTAAAGAAAGAAAATTATTTCCTACATCACCAAGCAATAACTTAACTGTTAGGAACTTAAATTAAACGTATATTATTATCAAATAATTTGCTGCCAAATTTGCCATTTAAAAGACATCCAAGCTTCAAACAACTAATGAAAGCGAAACGATGGACAAGAAGATTTAGCCTATTAGGTTAAAGACAGATACGTTTAGTTAAAGTGGGATTTGGTTAGGATATGTTTGTCACAAAATTATTCGAATACATGAAACATATAATCTCAGTGGATACATGACAACATATTTCATTAAATAAAAATAATAATGAAGAGTTGGACTTATGCTATGGGAAAGAAATAAATTAATTAAAAGAAAATATAGAATTGTTTGTCCTTTGCGTGTACGTTGAGTGGTGGAAGATGATGAATTAAATGGAACCCACCACTCATTTTGCGAACATGACTCAAATTGGGACCCAACCCTCACCTTATAGTTGTTAAAACTTTACTATCTACTTCATGTCTATGGTTGAAATAAACAATGAAGAGATTATTTTTTTTTACTGTATAACATAGTGTTAATGGACATGATTGAATAAATATGAATTATTATCAACCACATTTTCAAGACATATATAATTGAAAATTATTATGGGTCAACCATTGTTCATTGTCTAGAAAGTTTGATTAATTTTTTGTCTTCTAGGCTCTAGCACTACCCAACGATAATAAATTGGTAACAATGACGACAATTATCAAGGTTTTCGACGTTTAAAAAGATATGCACGTATATGTATATGAATATGATACAGTCATTCATATTTTAATCTACTAGAATATATATACTTTTGCACATATATGTATGTATATAAGGCAGTCCGCAGTCATTCACGTTTTCATAATCTCAATTTATAAAGAAGAAAGTTTATATTTGAGAATTTTTAATAGAATTATATTGTTCCTTCTTGGGTAATATGTAATTAAATATACGTTACATACACAAAAAGAAGATCAATTGTCGTTGTTGGTTTGGTTTGGACATAAATGATCGAACCTTTTAACGTAGTGCGATGGCATTGTGAAAATAAAAAGTATTGCTAGTATTGAGAAGTAAAAAAGAGATGGCAGGCAAAGCATATAATAGTGGTGGACCTTCTTCTTGTAAGTTGCAAATAAAGAGGACCTACTCGATCTAAATCCACCTGAGCCACCTTTATCTAGTTGAGAAATCTCATTATTTTTCCTCAAATCAAGATCATTTTTTTTTGTATCCAAACTCTTTTAAGCTTTTAAGGATCTCATAACACAAATATATTTATGATTAAAATTTATTTGATTGTTATATAAATATTCTGCATCTACAAATTTATAGGATAATTGAGTTAGATTGGAGATGAAAATATGTCAAGATAGCTCAAGATTCATCTCGTTTTTATTATGTTTACAAAACCGTTTCTCATCCTTTTTTTGTCTATTTATTACTACAAGGCGCCAAATGTTTTTAGGTTTTCAAGAGCTTTTTTGAAACCGTTTCCATCATCCATTTATAGAAATTATTAGAGAATTTGTCAGTTGCAACATGATAATGCATCATGCTTATATCAAGACAAAATAGCTCCCTTAATTAGGTAATTTTAATGTTGAAAGGGATTCAATATTATTTAAGCTTGTTTGTTTATTAATGAAGAGGTATCAAACGATCGAATTGAATCTTTCGGATTTATTTTAGCAACAAACCTAATTATATCATACCGAATCGAATCAAATTTAATTAGAATAATCTAAGAATTATTAGCAAGTTAATATATCATTGAAATTAAGTTTCTACTATTAAAGAATCAAATCAAACTACATTTATATGCATGATTGATATTGAATCTAATTCGTACTTGTTTTAATCAAAAAGTTTTAAAATTAAAAATGTAATTGAAAGTGTAATACAGTTGTTTGGGGGCCTATCTAATTTGGATTATTTGAGTGCAAATGGAACCTTAATTACTGGGAACATATAATCATACAACAGATAACCACTATTGGTCTCGTCATGATGGAATTAAAGAAGCTTTAATTTGCTGTACTTTATATTCTTAATCTCGTTTTCATTTATTCACATTATTATTCCTATCCAATAACAGTCTTGTATATGGACTATGGTACGCATATATCTCTAATTTATGTGCCATTTAACCATTCCAAATCCTCCCCGAATAATTTCATTACATCACTAATCTTATGTTAATTAAATGCGTTTTACTGTGCTCTTCATATATATATATATATATATATATATATATATATCTAAAAA
>WYDK02118167.1:832099-851701 GCA_009867345.2 Toxicodendron radicans
TAACATCTGTCGATACGATACAAATATATATATATATATATATATATATTTAAAAACATCAAATACCCACAGAAGAGGCGAACTAATTTGTGATTTTTCTCTTGTATAATATAAAGTAGTTGATTCAGTAATGTCTATAAACTATTTACCAACTTCATCTAATAAGGTTCATAGTTTAACAAATTCACATGCAATATAAAGTTACTGATATGATATACAAATAAAGTGATAAATCCGTAAAATTTCCCTGTATTTAATAATCTCCAAGAACCCTAGTGGCCCCAAGTCCAACTGCATACAAAATGACGACATAAATCACCAAAAAAAGTTTAATTATTCACTTTACCTCTCTATAAATAACTCTTTAAGCTCATCTCTCTTCTCTCATCATTCACACTTAAGCACAATTCCTGTTCTCTCTTCATCATCTCTCTCTCTTCTGTAAACAAACAATATTTTTTTTTTCTTTTCATTAATTCTCTCAAAAAAACTCCGAAAAAAAAAATGGAAACTCCCAGACAACCCACCCACGTTGCACAACAAAATGCCTCGCTCCCACACTCGCCGTGGCACTCTCCAGTGCCGTATTTGTTCGGCGGCTTGGCGGCCATGCTGGGTTTGATCGCTTTCGCTCTCTTGATTCTCGCGTGCTCCTACTGGAAGCTCTCGGGGTATTTAGAGAGCGGGGAGAATGGGAACGGAGAGCGTGATTTGGAGGCCGGAGAGGGGAAAAATGATGGTGAAAATCAGAAGCCACCTCCGGTTTTTGAAGAGAAGATATTGGTGATTATGGCTGGAGAATTGAAACCAACGTTCTTGGCCACGCCAATGTCCAGTCGGTCGTCTTCTTTCGGCGATGAAAGTAACAAAACGTGTTCTTGCAGTAGTGAAAAGAATGAAAAACTGGAGGAGGAGGAGGAGGAGGAAGTGAAGCTGCAGAGTGGTGGCGATGATCAGGCACAAAGAGGGAACATGAATTTACATGAGTCCTCAGATCAGAACCATTAATAATAATTTTTCCTCCTTTTTCTTGAAAGAAATTCTAGCTCTTATTACGGTTTTGTTTTGGAGGTTTTGTGGGGTTGTTCTGTAGATGATGAGCTTGCATGTCAGATTGGCGTGTGGCCTCTTGTTGTAGATTTAGTTTAAATTTCTCTTATTTTTGCTTCCTTTTTCATTCGGGAAATGTAAATTTTTTTTAGATTGAAAGAGAAGATTAATTATAATTATCAAAATCCTCAGACAAATTGAAGTAGAACTGTAAAAGCTGGTGGTTTTGGCAAATCCAGAAACCAGAAATTATTTAATTAAAGATACATATCGTGTAAAAGCTTGGTAAATCGGTCTCTCATGCGGCGAGGTGAAGCTGTGACAAATTTCACAAACTTTGATAAGACACTCAGAAATTAACTTCCTTTCTTCTTCTTCTTCTTCTCTGTTTAAACTTTGATAAAACTTGTGTACCTGATTTTCATGGCATTCTCCGTTGGATGTTTAACCTGAAAAGATTACATCAGGACATAATAAAATAATTAACTATTATTAATTAATTTAATTTTATTGAGCATTGTGTGGGTTCAGATTACGATGTTTATTATTTATATATATAAAGAAAGATATAAAGGCTTAAAATTTGGTTGCCATTAATTGTTGAGCTGAATTATTTTGGATACAAGGTGAAACATTCTATTTAATTATTCAACATGTTCGCACCAGAAGTTTTTTAGTGTACTTTCAACACTATTCCATGAAAAATGTGTTCAAAGTAAAAATCAAGGTAAATGCTATATATAAAGTTCTAGACACCAATAATTTGTATCAGAACTCAGAATTCGAAACTAGAATCCAGTCGAATTAACCAAAAGAAAATAAGGTACTTTTATAGTAATAATAATATGCATTTATAAATTTGAAAATTGTGGGGGACAAATGTCACTAATTTCAGTGTATGGAGCTATTCTTTTGAACAGTTTTTCAAGGCAATTTAAACAGTGAGTCGATAGAGAAAGAGATGAAGATGCGGCAGCAAGAGAATGATAATTGGTTGCAATTTCTGAAGCACAAATGATAAAAGCTTCTGTACGATTATCATTTACAAATAGCACAAAATAGAGAACATTGTACGAATTCAATGGAACAAAGAGCCCACAGTTTTTTTTTTAATTATCATCTCAACAAATGTTTGCCAAGTGTATGTTTCTAGTTTCTACTCTCTTCTTTCCTTTCTGCAACTGCCTTTAATTCCTTTGAGTTTTTCACAGGCAAGAAAATTAATTTAATTATATCTCATAGATGCTCTATTCTTTACTTATTTCATGGCCTTTATATATTCTTTTCCTCTTAATAAGGTATAAAATTACCTTCTTTTTCAAGTGTGTTAAATGGGTATTTGAGGAAAATTAATTATCCTTTAATTTAATAATTATATAATCAGCATTGTATATCAAAGCATATATTTTTGTTGGTATATACAGGTTACTATTGACGATTGGATTGGGCATCAAACAAAAATATACCAAAGTGAAGCAAACCTAAAATTCTCTTGTCCATATGAATTATACTCTCTTTTTAGATTTTTTTTTTGTTTTTTAAATATCCCTATCTAGTTATTTTTTGGGTATTTATTCAGCTCTTTTCAAGTATTTAAAAAGAGGTTCCATGTCTACTCTTGTTAGATAAAATTCCATTTATTATAATTCTCCTGGGTCTATCTAAGTTGACTTTAAACCAAAATTTGTTAAAATTACTCCTTTCATTATAATTTAAGTATGTAGGGTCATCACACTTTTTCCCAAGATTAAAATTTAAAAAAAAAAAATCTAAAAAAGAGTCAAACAAAAATACACACAAGTAGGATGAATTCGTTTGGAATCAATTACCATCTATCTAATTTGGTTAATTAATTAATGATATCATTGTACTAAAAAAGTTTAAGTTTATAGATGAAAGACTTTAATTTGTCACTTAAAAGAGTAATCATCTAATTTTAAGGCTTCTGGTAAAACAAACAATCAAACAAATTGATCGAATATAAAATTAAGATTAGTACGATAACATATATACATACAAATTTATTCAAATAATTAAGAATTCTCAGGTATAAACGTTTGTATTTTTATTTTTTAAATATGGACTGATGAATGTCAATCATGAACACATATATATATAAATATTAAAATATGATTGATGTTAGCTGACGAGATTCACATTTTAAAAGAAAAACAGACATCCGCAAAGGCGAACTTTATCTTTCCATTATTTTTCGATGATGAAATGTTACTATTTAGAAAATCTGCATACGTTAGAACAGCAGGAAGTGTAATGGGCATTACAGCAACAAGCATTAGAGTCATAATCCAACAATCCCTCTATTAACAATAATGCAACATTGACTGCTACAATTCACACGGCCTACTGAAAATGATGAAAGACTGCTTCTACACCTCATAGTAAACCTCACTAAAACCCTTATTAATTTTGAAGACTTAAAGTGATGCATAAATATCACCATTATGAACATTTGTTCCAAATGGGAGACCTTGAAAAATCCATTTCTAAATTCTTGTGTGGCTGAAGATCAACATTCATAGTGTATTATTGCGAAGAGAAAACGAGTGGAACCGAAGCCGATGAGGTGTGTTTCAATAATTATAATGTTATTGCTCAAGGTCAAATCAAGACATTCCAATTACTATGTATGTAAAGACTTAAGGATAGAGGAATGTCTTTGAGAGGAAGCACTTTTGCTTTCTTTCTTTCTTTCTTTTGTTCTTCTTGTAGATAAAAGTTTGAAAACTACAACTCATGTTCATATTTCTGGCTACAAATTGCCCATGAATTTCCTCATCAACTTCAACTTGAATAGTGCCCCAAATGGTAACCCATAAGTGAGTATAACTTTCTTAAGTTGTACCTATAATTGATAGTATAATGAGAGATTAAATTTCATTTAAATTGTTAAAATAGTTAAGGATCAATACCATTAATTACCATCAACATAGAATTTTTTTTTCATGTTTTAGAAAGTTGAGTTTGTCGAAGTTTTGAATTATCTTTTACATGCATATGTTTTAATATAAATATATATTTCATTATGCACAACTCATTGATCAATAGTGCAATTTGACTGGAGTTTGGTTCTTAGAAAAATAGAATCAAGTAATCTATTTCTTGGAAGAAATATTAAGAAATTTTTTGGGGTAAATTTGATAAGATAAGCATCCAATTATTTTATCAGTCAAAGAAAATAACAAACCGCATACTAACTTAATATATAATATATAATATGCAAATTGATTTGGTACTATATATCTTTCTGTTTTCATATTATTCTTTCCTTTTTCATCATATCAATTTTTATTAAAAAAAAAAATGTGACTAAGATTTACTAATATTCCATACAAAAATTAATTTACTAAGATTAATTTTGTATGTTAATTTGAGTTGGGCTTATAGGCCTCTTAATACTTTTGCCTAATTTAGGCCAGGCCTTTCAATACCCAAATCCAAAACATGGGCTTGAAGTATGAAAGATATTAAATAAGAAAAACATCAAATCATCAAAATGGTTTTCTTTGTATTTTCAATTTATTTTTTCAATCTATTGCCTAATAAGTCAAATGGAAGAGCCAAATTGGAGTCCCATTAGCCATGCCAAATCAATAATTAATCTGGTTCTACCATCAAACTTTTCTTCATTTGGTCCAGATTTTTTTTTTTTGCTTATTGTATCAAAGATTGTAAGAAGTAATTACTAATTAATTAGAAATTATACAAATTGTTTTTTTTTTTTTATTTCTCGAAAGTTTCTTTCAAATAATAGTATCAAAGGTGAGCTATAGTACCAAGACAAATATTAACATGATAACATAATGTTAGCTTAATATCAATTATGTTGCTCAAGCTCTTACAAATCTTCGTCTTCAACAATCAATCATTTACTTAATTGGTGAAGTTCAACCCCTATTGACATTGTTCAAATCATCTTCAAATGCAGTTATGAAATTCTTACTTATCGTTTTGCTTAATAATGTATTTTCTTTCTGTTTCTGCTTTATTGAATCCGTTTTCTTTATCTAGAGCTTTAGTTTAAAAAAAAAAGTAAAAATAAACTAACATCAAAGTCTTCTTAATATTAAAACAATAAATTTTAACTTATCATCATGAAAATTTTGTATAATTTTTCTAAATCCTTCTATTCATATGGGTCTAGCAAGTGTTCCAAGTGGAAAATGTTTGCAACTTCGCAAAACCCGGGTGCAATAGTCAATGAAAATGATAAGAGGCTTAATTATATATAATTAATTAATCAAATTTAAGATTATGTGAAGCCAACCAACTTGAACATTAATGTAATATTTGTTGGATTTGAAATTTATGTATAAGATTCAAATGCCCTTCTTCTCTAACGGACCGAAGAAACTTTTGGAGATCATTTGAAATGTCTTTTTGCAATTTGGAAGAGAATCATGGATTATTAAAATGGGCAACAAGGGTGGGCAATCTTGCATCATCATCTCCCAAAATTTGAACATATGTTGTGCTTTGATAGAGTAAACTACATGATCCCACCCGAGGTTTAGCGAAATTCTAAATTGATACCCCTAGTTGCATTTATTCCAGTTTTTCACCCTTAAACTAACATTGTTAGGGAATTTTGACTTCTGACTTGTCCTATTACCATTTTATCCTTAATTTTTTATATCACCCCACCCAGTCATCATCATTGTCACCATCACCGTCACCATTCAGCCACCACCACCCACCAAACCCACTCAACCGCCGTTCAAGTCTGATCTAGCCTGATTCTAGCGCCATTGACCAATTTCCCTCCACTTTTGGCTCTAATTCCAACGTTTCTCCCCATCCACCACAACCGCTTCTTATTTCCCAACACCATCTAGCCCTTCTTCTTTCCCAACACAATCATCGTAACACCCAACAAGCAAAAAACTAAAATGCAGTCACCACCCAGCCACCACCACCACCTAAAAAAGCAAAAGCAAATTCCTTGGACTTTTCTCAATCATGTGGGGGGTAGTCGCAGAAAACTTCAACCAAACTAACTTCAATCCATCAATTAACCCAAAATAAAACCAAACCAACTTCAATCCATCAATCAACCCAAAAAAAAAAAAATAACAAAAACAATAAGAAAGATGTACCCATTGATAGCCAATCCAGTACCCATAAGTCAAAATAAATTCGAACCCTTCAGGGAGCACACACTCAAATTGAAACAAAGATTAAGAAAGCTTATTTGGCCACTGAACTGTCTTTGGAGAAAGAGAAGTTTTTGATTGGCTCATTCATTTTGCTTTTTCAACCAAAAATACGGGGATTGATGTCGTGATTGTCGCGCGAGGTGGAAAGAATAAAACGGAAAGGGGCTGAAGTCCGGCGAAGAAACGATTTATTCCGGCTAACAACCCCACCAAAAAATGGCGTGATTGGATTCGTTGGAGGAGGAAAAGAGGAAGAATCCAGTAGGGAGATGAGAAGAAGAAAGAGAGAAGGAAAAAACGAGAAGAAGAGATGAGAAGGAAGATAAAAAAGAAACAAAAATGTCAATTTTACCCTTCCACTTTTAAAAGGAAGAGGACAAAGTTAGTTTAAGGGTGGGTCTTATGAAAAAAATGCAACTAGGGGTACTAACTTGGGATTTCATCAAACCTCGGGTGGTATCATGTAGTTTACTCTGCTTTGATATAATATTTTGGAGAATGAAGTGGAAAATCAGCAACAATATATATATTTTAATTAATTTTTATGAATTGTTGGATTGTTACTATTGGATTATTGGTTTGTTAAATAAGATATTGATAAATGGAGTGCAATCTTTGATAGCGTGACATCCAATTTAAGAGATATTTAGTTATGAGACCTAACATCTATATATATATATATATATATATATATATATAATATAATCCTGAAGTACTTGTTATTTGAGTGTTATGTAGGATTTCAGAACCTCTGTAATTGTTGCAAGTGTCTGCATGTTATTAATTTATGCTATTTTGTATTATTAATAAAAAATATATATATAATTACATACATTCAATGTTTTGTGGATGGTTGGAAGATGAAAGATAAAATGTTAGAAGATGAAAGATAGAAAGGTTGGAAGATTAAAGATGATGAGAGTTAAGTCATTGAATTTGAGGTGGTTATAGTGATTTTAATTGGATTAAAGAATGAGTTATGAATATGAAAATGTGGAGAATGTGAAGAGTTGTATATAAATGTCTCTTATATTCTTTCATCACACATTTTGAAATCTTCATCCATTCTATTGAGAGAAAATACTATATAGAGAAATGTGTTTTTTTTTTTTTTTGAGGAGCTTGGGTTGAGCACATTACTAGTATGTTATGTGTTTTATATGAAGGGAGAATGGTAGTGTTTTTTGTAATTGTTTGATTTTGGTTTGGCACTGTATTGTTACATTTTTTTTTTATCTCAATTGATGTAGATATACAATTTTAAGTTGAAGCATATTTACATGGTATTGAAAACAATTAATTCATTTCACAACGTCTCTGTAATTGTGCTTCATTTTAACTAGAGTAATGCTACACTCACAACCTCTTCTCACAAACTTTCCCTCACAACCCCGGTTTGGTAGCTTGCAATTGGTCAGTCGCAATTTATTAGGTGGCACCCATTACGAGCTAACCAATTGCGAGTTGTCACATCGGGCAAGAGCCTTCACACTCGATTCAACTCGGACACCGCAAATGACCCAAGACGCCTCCACTCAGCTCTGTAAGTGCAACTTTAGATTTGGACCACCAATAGTCAACAAGCTACCCCGCTAGGATTCATACCCCTAGATTGATGCAAGAATGGTGAACTAGGAATGCAAAATAAGTCGCCTCACTTGGTAGACTTCTTCCCAAAGTCTCACTTAGCTCGACAGACTCTCCTTACCACGTTTGATTCTACTTTACCTACACTTCAACAATCCTCTCAGTTTAACCCTTTCAAACCTCCTATTCTTTTGTTCATGCTTCACTCGGCTGGGATGGGATGACTGAGCCGAGTTGAGTGACATTCTTAAACATTCCAAATCTTCTATTCAAAACCCAATTTTTCCCAAACACTATTAAAACAAAGATCCACCCGCCCTTTTCACCAGAAAGACAAAATCAGTCTCACACTCTGCCCCAAAAGAGCAATTCAAAGAAAATTAAGAGAAAACCAAAGTTCCAAAATCTCTTTAAGAAACTCCAACCACGCCAAGAATCGAACTCGAAACTCTTAAAATGAAAAGGAAAGAAACAAAAGAGAAGAAAAAGGTTACCTTAGAGTTTGCAAGAAAGAAACTATTGAGAAGTTCTCTTCAAAAGGGAAAGAAAAAAGAAAACAAAAAAAAAAAAAAACAAGAAAGAGTCTATCTATCTCTCTCTCTCTCTCTCTCTCTCTCTCTCTCTCTCTCTCGTTTTCATCTTCTTCAAAATGAAAACCGAAGAAAGAGAAGAAGCGAACTTAGAAAAGGTGAAAGGGTTACCAAAAAGTAACTGCCCCATTAAATGACTAAAGACACGTGTCAACTTCCTACTTGCACTTGAGAAAAGGAAAATTTTCATATTTCCTGCCCAAGGTTCACCAAACCATTACTTGACATGTGCACCACATGAAAAGTGCCACATGTATTCATCAAAGCTACTAAAAGTCAACTCCAAAATAAAATGATCCCTTACGACAAAGTCCAACCGACTTGCCTTTTTTAGGGCAGCACTATAAATGGTTTAGCAAAAATTTCCAAACCAAAGTGAGTCACTTGGTCACGCATATACAGCCTCATGGAAAAAATAATAACCATTCGGCCCGACCAAGGTAACAGTGTGTGGACCCATGACCAACACCTTCAAGGGCACACCTAGCTTGACTTGCTCAGCCAGCGTAAACTGAATAATAGAGATCAGACTCAAGGCGTCCCTACCGAGTTTTCAATCTTCTCCACTTTGCTCGTCCAGCTCAGTGGGGATAATAGTGAGTAGATGAGATGGAAGAAAATTCAAGATTTCACCTTTAAATTCGTTCGACTCGGCCACACTCAACTGAAAAGCGCAAAAAAAAAAAGTGGTTTGCACAAACCAATCAACTGTCAAACACCAACATTCCACTCGGCCAACATCTACTACTCAACAACGTGAGCCGAGCCGAGCCGAATGAGTAGTGCATCAAGATAATCTCAACACAAGTAAAGCCAAAAGATCGACTCAACTTGGTTCACATACGAACAAGTTGAGTTGAATCGACTCGACTCCCCGAAAGTCATAATTCGAACAATTTAACACCTACGAATTCATGTACATAGTCTCTAAGTTAAGTACTCCTTAACTTAGAGAGTGAAAGCCAAACTGTATAGGCCAAAAAATGTATTAGACCTCATCAGGCCCATTAGCAACAAACTTACCAAAATACGACCTAGTGCCATGACTCAATTTTGATTGGGCCCACATCAATTCACTCTAGAACTATCCACTGAGATGACCCAAACTGTAAGTAACCATTCTACAGGCCAATCCACACCACAAGTCAGCCCCCTCTACGAGTTAGGCTACTTTGCAAGTTAAAGATTACTCTACGAGCAAAGCCTCCCTATGAACTGGGTCAACTTGCGTCTTGAGTCATCCCATGGATTGAGTCTTTTCTAATAGCTTGAACTCGAATCTAGCCCATCAACAAAATAGGACTTCGAGTCCCACATACTTTATTATTCATCCAAGATTCCGAATCTTACATGAATTAGTACTCCTAGTACTACTAAGGCAAATAATCTCTTATGTTTCATGTTTACTCAAACACTTACTACTAGGATCTCCATGTCCTACTAAGATTTAACCTCCCTTGAGCTCCTATATAAGCAAGGGTTAAGCCCCTCAATGTTTCATTCACAATAACATCTCCTATAAGTCTCTTGAAGCACACTTATTCTCAAGAACCACCGCCCCCCACCGCCGTAGAGCTTAGTTCCGACTAACTCTACTTCGATCATTGACGTAGAGCCGAGCTCTGGCCATTCTACAGCGATTAGTCGTGCCTTAGCCTCACTCCCGGTAAGCATTTTCCGCTCTCAACCCTCACTAAATTACTCACAACCGTGCTGACTTTAGCGGCGGAATGCCTACGATCGACACCACATCGGTGTCCCCCGTGAGCTTCGTGTTCACTCTTTCCTTACTTGCAGGTCTATGGGATCGTCAGTGGTCTCAACCTCATCGAATCATCAACCGTAAATTTTACCGTCTATAGAAACTTTAATAATTCTTGAAATTGAATCAAACATATTTTTTTGTGATTGAGATATTTTCATAAAGAAATCTTCGAATATTCAATTATGTTCATGTCCCAAATTAAGATCACAAAAAACTAAAACAAAATAAGAAATAAATCAAATTTCAAACCCATTTTTATAACCCAATTTATTTCTTTATAGTACCCAATTATTATTTTTATTTTATGATTAGCAATCAATTGTGTAAGTTAATTATGGTCAAACTAGCTACCTAGACAAGATTTGCAGATGCTTGTATATTATTAGTGAGGTAATTAAATTTGTATTAGAGCTAATTTTGGTTTGTCAACAAGTCAAATATAAAAAAGTTAGGAGCAACTTAAGTTAAAACGCAGAAGGAATTAAGAACAAAACCTATTTAACGATTGATGAGACTCAACAATTAAGGACATGCATAGAAAGACAATTTTTTTTTTTTTATAAACTACACAAATATATTCAATTTAATGGCTTTTCATTATTAAAATATTTAACAAATTTCATACATTATCATGACCTAAATCCAAATTAAATAAATGAATTAACAAGTAAACCTATCGAAATCTATGGTATTGACTGTTGACTAATTTGCAAAAGCCAAATGGCAAAATGTTACGGATTAGCAGCTAATCATAATCTGTCTACCTAATACTATCACTATTAATTAGTTGATCACCTAATACTCTGAGTTATTAATTATTTTATTTTTAATTTTTTTAAGGGCAATATGAGTTATTAAAATGTATATGATTAATTCAAAACTTTCCAACTTAATTCTAATTCTTGATCGGATGCAATGAAGTTTGTATTACTATCATTATAGCAATCTTTGAGTTTACTGCAATTCCAAACATATCCCACGTCGTTTCAAAACCATCAATCATAGCTTGTATTTATTTCTTTTTTTTTTTTTAATTAACCACCAATACTAAGTTCATTTTCTCTTCTAACATTAATCAAAGTTATTTGAAAACCTCATTTGCCAATGCCATTAAATTAATCTCTAATTTGATCGATCTTTATGTTAATACCGATATCTTTAACATATATACATGTGTATGGATAAAATTTACAGAAGAATTACCAATGTAGCTGGATTAATTTTAAAAATAAAAAGAAAATTCGGAATTGTGAGATTATATCTTAGATGTGACGGACAATCTAATGTTATAACCAGATGGCAGACAGTCTCAAAAGATGCTTGAGAATAATAATAATTAATTCCTCAAGAATTTCCAATTTTAATTTGATAATATATATTTATATATTTTCAACATTTTCCCCTTAGTTTAATTCTGTTAAAAATTCCACCAAAACTAAAGCCGGCCAAGGGCGGCTTGGGATTACGTATGAAATTACCAGAACGCCATTTATGTAGTTTAAAAGAAGAAACTCCATCCGAAAACCTGACCAGGATTTTGAAACCATCCCGTAGTGCAAAAACTATGGGATCAGCCTTGAGTTGTTGTGGCTCGGAGAAGGTTGACGAAGGGTACGTAAAGCCAAACCTAAATATCGATTTGATATTTTTTATGTCATAAATGTAACTAAATTTTGTCGGTCTTCAATTGGTGTAAATATGTTGCAGGATAAACACAATTACTGCAGCGAATAATGCAACATGGAGGATATTTTCTTACAAGGAGCTGCATACTGCTACCAATGGCTTTAGTGAAGATAACAAGCTTGGAGAAGGTGGTTTTGGCAGTGTCTATTGGGGGAAAACTTCTGATGGCCTTCAGGTAATTAATCAATAAACTCATAATTGTCTTCTGATTGAGTCCTAAGAGTTTTACATTTAGATAATTAAGGGAGATTTTAGGTTAGATCGATAATCTTGATGTGTAGGGTTTTATGTATATCATACAGATTAATCCTCGTTAGACTTAATTATCTATTGTTAAAGGTAATATTATTAAAACAAAAAAATTTATAAATATTTATTACATAAAGTGAGACGGTAAGAGATGAATGAAAGAGTGAATATGATAAGTATGATTTTTTGTAAATTTTTTTGCCCAAATAGTATTATTGCTATTGTTAAATTGTTAAATTATAAGTGAGAAAGTATTAATTTTTGTGGGTATTAATTGTTTGATTAAGAGTAGAGGATAAGTAAATAAATAAATAAAGAATTTGAGAAAGATTCAGTTTTGTTTGTTGATTTTTCATTTTGTATACATTTTTTGTTTTTTTTTTTTTTGTTTTGGTGGGTTTCACACTGTTCTCGTTCGTCACTTCTTGCTACAAATGAAGGAGAAAACTCACCTTTTATACAGCTTTAAAGACTCATTAAAAACATAACATATAACAATATTCTTGACAATTATCCCTGCGCTGGCACAACTAGACTCAAGTGTACATAAAAACACTAACTTGACTCGAACTTAAGACAAGTTAACATGACAAAGTATTGATTTGACTGCATCAGCTTCTTCCACGATACATTGACATTAAAACTACTACCATTTTTTAATGCAGATAGCAGTGAAGAAATTGAAAGCAATGAATTCAAAAGCCGAAATGGAATTTGCGGTGGAAGTTGAAGTTCTTGGAAGGGTTAGGCACAGGAATTTGTTGGGCCTAAGAGGCTACTGTGTCGGGACTGATCAACGTCTCATAGTTTACGATTACATGCCTAATCTCAGCCTGCTCTCTCATCTCCATGGTCAATTTGCTAACGAGGTTCAATTAGATTGGAAAAAAAGAATGAAAATCGTCCTCGGCTCCGCCGAAGGCCTCCTGTAAGATTCATTACACACTCCATGTTAATCAATCAAATCATTTCACTCAAAATCCAGTAACGTTTAATTACTGGATTAAACATTACTGTTTTGATTTGTGATTTGAAAACAACTTTTAAAATCTGAAATACAATTTCTAAGTTGTATTTTAATTTTTGTAATATTTGAAAAATATGTTTGAACTACAAAAAACTATAAAAATTGTTTTCTAATTTCACACGGTTTTCTAATTTCACACGGTTTTCTATTTCGACTCTTTCATTTTCATATCACTTGTTATAAAAAATTTATTAAAATTTTATATCAAACAGTCCTAATTTTCACTATTCTTTTTCCTAATCAGGTATTTGCACCACGAGGTGACTCCCCACATCATTCACAGAGATATAAAAGCCAGCAACGTTCTCCTGGATTCCGATTTCGAACCACTGGTTGCGGATTTCGGATTCGCAAAGCTGATTCCTGAAGGCGTCAGCCACATGACCACCAGAGTGAAGGGCACTTTAGGCTACCTAGCTCCCGAATACGCCATGTGGGGCAAAGTTTCCGAGAGTTGCGATGTGTACAGCTTCGGAATTCTTCTGCTAGAAATCCTGACAGGAAGAAAACCAATCGAAAAGCTCCCAGGAGGAGTCAAAAGAACCATAACCGAATGGGCGGAGCCCCTCATTCTGAAAGGAAGATTCAAGGATCTTGTTGATCCAAAGCTCCGAGGGAACTTCGATGAAAACCTGTTGAAACAAGCCATTAATGTTGCGGCCCTGTGCGTGCAGACTGAGCCTGAGAAGAGACCAAACATGAAGGAAGTTGTGAATATGCTTAAAGGGTATGATCCTCGAGGCAAAGTGATGCAAATGAGAATCGAAAGTGTTAAATATAAGGAAGAATTGCTGGCTATGGATCAAACTAGTGACGATGATGATGGTGGCGATGATCGTGATGAAAGTACTTACGGAGTTTTCGGTGCCATGGAGGTTCCGAAAATGCAAAATGCTTATAAAGATCGGAAAACACATAATTATGTATAATAAAGTTCTGAGTTATTATATTGTTGATTACTAATTTATTGAATATGAATTTAAATTATGCTACTTTTTTTTTTTTTTTTTTGGGAAAATGTTTGTTATATTTCAAATATATATATTTGTTCTTTGATTATTATTAAGCTTTGTTTTGAATATATCATAAATATTTTGCATGTTTTGTATTGTTATCTCTATATATAGAACCCAAATTGATTCTTTGATTCTCAATTTATATTTTCTTTATTCATTCATTAGGACATATATAGTTATTCAAAAATGCAAAGTCATATATTTGCAAAGGAAGCAATTATATAGGTTTGAAAAGGCTAAAATAATTTAAACAGAAATCCTTAAAAAATATTAATAATGTTCAAAATGCATCAAAAAAGAAGAATTATACATACATAATATATGCTGAAAGATTATATTAACCCTATAAGACATTATAATATAAAAATCTACACAATATAATTAATAAAAAAAAAATTTAGAATAAAAATTCGGGTCCCAGATCCGAAGCATGGACCTAAGCGGCCCGAGCCCTTAATTTCAAAGGGCAATTGTGGGCCGAGTATTACCCAGCCCAAGTCATCCAAGTCCAGGCCTGGCCTTGCCATTTTTGCCCTAAAAGTCACTTTATTCATTTGGGCTTTATCTTTAGAAGTCTTTACACTTGGGTCTTCGTGGACAAGCCCATTCCTCAAAGTACTTTATTATTTCCAAGACATAATATGAAAAATTGAATTTGATAAATAAAATAAAAAAAAGACAATTATTATGTATTTGATTACCATATAAAAAAATATAAATTATTTTGTCTTATCATAACACTCAAAAGAATTTAGATTTCACTTAGTGAAAAATTTTCAAAGCTTTTTTAACATAAATATAAAGAAGTACTCAAATAAGTTAAACACAATTAACATACTAGAAAACTATGGAGCAACACAATTAACATAAATATAAAGAATTACTCAAATAAGTTGAACACAAACTGTCTTATAATTATTGAACATTAATTAACATAAACTAGTCTAGATTACTTCCTTATTACGAGAAATTAACTAAAGTTAAACACACATCAACTTAATTAAAAACTAAAATCACTATCATACTCAGTCTCAACATCGGCAGATTCATAGTAATTTGCATTGGATGGTCCCTCTCCACGTCTCCAGAGTTCCACTTTGTAAGTGCGCATACTCTCTCGACAAGCAATCTCAAACTCGTCCATATCAACCTCCTGTGTAGCCCTAATTTTCCTTTCCATGTCAAAAGATTTCAAACTCTCTTGCAGAGCAAACTCAAGCACTGCTTTCTCCTCCGCCTCAATGTCACCCACCATAGGCAATGGTTGGCATTCTCCAAGAGGTGTCAATGGCCGTGGGGGAGGTGGAGGTGGAGGTAGAGGTGGTGAAGGTGGATATGGTGGAGGGGTTATTGAGCTTTGCAATGCCTCTCTAGTTCGCCTTTCCTTTTCTTCTCTTTTGAAAGAGAGTTGAATGAGTTGTTCCTTCATGGCATTGGACACTTCTAGAGGGCAACTTGAACATGGAAGAACATCGCCTCTCTTTTGAGCAAGGTGTTCTTTAAAACGAGTAATGCCCCACATTGAGTGTCCACAAAATTTGCAAAGAAGATGATTAGGGTTGTTGTTCATCATAGAGCAATATTGGCGAGCTATGTCATTTCTCCCCATTGTGATTAAGAAATAAATTAGTGAACTTTTAAGGGTAAAAGAAACCTACAAAAAATATCGAAAACTTAAACTTGTAAGTTGAAGTGTAACATAGATAATCTGTAAGTAAAATTTATTGCGATTGTACAAGAACTTTTGGAATTAAATCTAATTTACATCCGGATTATAAAGGTAGCAATATAATGCTAAGGGAGATGACTTACCTATAATGTATGTAGGTTTAAGATTGCGATGATATTTAATCAACTATATTATTAACATTTTCTTCTTCTCTTCTTCCCTCTCTATGTTCTTCCTGCACAATGTGAGACAAAAAAAAAATTGTTAATTTCTTCTACCACAAACATTTAAAGTACCCACAAAATTTTTTTTTGAAAAATTAATGGCTTATATAATTCGTAAAAGAATGGGTTCATTTGTTGAGAAATTAACCATTCAAACTAGGAAAAAAAAATCACCTTATCAGTCTCTTGTTGTTTCCATAATATCATTAACTCGACTTATAATTTTTCATATATCACATCACCCCTATCATTATAAATTTAGTTTAAACTTGTTTAAAAAAATAACACATGGAACCTTGAAAAAGAGAAAAACTTGGATGCATTTGATGTACCAAATCGCTATACCAATAAGCAGTCTCCCACGCATTTAGCGACGTGTAAATGTGGAAAAAGAAAAAAAAGATTCAATCCACACATATCATATAAGAAGAGAAAGTTGTTTTCATTATCTGAGAACAGTGGAAGAGATGAATATATATATATATATATAGTCATGTTTCTTTTAATGAGTGTTAGATGCACAATATCAATAAAATGATGTAGTATATAAGATGCATCAAAGACTTTCTCTTTAAATCACAAATAGCTAGGGGTGTGCAAAACCAGTTAACCAGTCTAAACCGGATTTTTTTCAGACAGAACTAGAAAACTGGTTCAAGCAAATCTCGAATCGAAATCAAACCAATTTAGGTGCTGAACTGGTTCTAAATAGAGTTCTCTTTAAATCACAAATAACTAGGGGTGTGTAAAACCAATTAACCGGTCTGAACCGGATTTTTTTCTAACCGAACCAAAAAACCGGTTCAAGCAAAATCTTAAATCGAAATCAAACCGGTTCAGGTACCGAACTGGTTCTAAACAAAACCTGTTAACCAGTACCTGAATCGGTTCTAAACAAAACCGGTTAACCAGTTTTGAACCAGATATAAAAAAAAAACATCTTAATTTTGTAAAGGCAATATATCATGCATGAAAATATGATGCATAACCAACACAAATAGTACAGAAAAATAGCAAAAAAACAACCCTAATGAAACAGCAAAATAAGTCTCAATAAAACAATAAGAATACAAAAATTTTCCAATGGAGTTCAAAACCGCACACCGCAACTCTAGATGTAGCTTTTTCCAAATTTGTACTAAACTTAGGAACCACAACCAACCACAAGTGCAAACGGCTTTTAGGAAATTTTACCTCCTCCAAATTCTTTCAATTTAAGTCTTTAAGAAAATTGGAATTGGGAATTTGGGGATTTAAAAAAATTGGTTAACCAGTTTGGATCCGATTAACCGGATTTCAAATTGGACCGAACCAAATTTTGAACAAGAACCGAACCAATTTAAAAAAAATGATTTTTTTGGTTTGGGTTTCCCTTTCTTTTTTTTTTTTTTTTTTTTTTTGTACAGCCCTACAACCAACAGAGGATATATCGCATTTACAAAACCATATGGGGTAATTAAAAATAAGGTAGACCTTCAGGGATCTAACTATAATTTATTCTTCAATTCATTGATTTTCTCATTTGGAAGAGGGAGAGGAAAGAAATGGAGAAATATTTGATAATCTAAGGAAATAGTGATCTATACATCATGATTTAACATATTAAAAAAAAAAATTAAACTATTGCATCTAGTTATTAAAGTATACCTTTCTTGATATAAGTTATTATTTCAATAAAGTTGATTATAAATCTATGGTTATCAGAAAGAATAATTTTTTAATCAAAGTAAGGTCTTGCATCTAAATTGTGTCAAATTTCAAAGAATATAAAATAAATAAATAAATAGAGAGAGAGAGAGGAGAGACCAAACATACATCTTCTTTAAATTCAATAATTACATCAAAAAATTAGAAAGAAAGTTCCATTTATTAGTAAAATAATGATGGTTTTACTTAATGAAATACCTATATGAAACTCTTGATGAAACACCAAACTTTTGTTCGGAAAAATCTAGAAAGATATGTTTCATTTCTTTTCAAACTTTTCTTTCTACCCTAGATTGTTTCCATAGGTTGTAGTTAATGAGATAACTATATAAAATTCTTAAAGGAGCATCATACCTTGTTCGGAAAACTTAAGCAAGATCTGTTTAATTTCTTTTTCCTTCTTTTCCTTTGATTGTTTTCAGCAGTATTTCTCCTTTAAAAAGTGTTTGGACAATTTGTTTCACATTATTTAACTAATAATTTTATATAGAAAAATAAAAATAAAAATAAATTATGAGTTTTGAGCCTTTTTAAGTGAAATATCTTATTCTGCCAGTATCATGATAATAATTACCTAAAAAAAGTTTAATATTTTAAATAAAATTATATGTATGACATAAGTATTAAATACATAGCTAATTATAGAGGATGTACCCGCCGACCCTAGACGAATCCATTAAGCGTTCATGTTTTCAAGTAAAGCATACACCCCTTTTTAGTGAAAGTAATTAATATTTAAAATATGGTATTGATATGACCTCCCTAACTTTTGTTGTAATCTCAAATATACCTCCTATGATCTTATCTATCATGACTTTGTCTAGAATTATTGCTTAACTCATTCATGTTTCTCTTATTATTGTTAACATCCCTTGAGGTTTACTCACTACAAGAAATAAGAGCTTTGTCCTTTGAGGTCTAATTAGCAACGAATTTTCCATTGCCAAAAGTTATAAAAATCGATTTACATGTGCACGTAGACAAATCCATTAAGGGTTTAGGTTTTCCTAGATTCAGAAAACTTGTAAAGGAATACCATATCTATTCAGAAAACTTTAGCAGGATCTGTTTCATTTCATTTCTTTAATTTTCCTAGATTATTTCCAGTAGTACTATTTCTCCGTAATTTCCCTAGAACTTGTAAACTTTAAGTGAAATATCTGATTCTATCAGGATTACGATAATAGTTACCTAATAGAAATTAAATAATCTAAATAAAATTATATTACATAACAAATTATAGAAGATGTACCCGTCAATCCTAGATGAATCTATTAAGGGTTTAGGTTTTTTTAAGTAAACTACGCACCCCTTTTTAGTGAAAGTTAAAAGTATAATGCAAAAGGAGATGACTTACCTATGTTGCAGCTTTAAGAATGAGATGTACTTGATCAACTATATCCTCAACATTTATTCTTCCTTCCTTCCTTCTCTATGAATCTGTGTTCTTCCCACACGAGGTGAGAAAAAAAGTTGTTAATTCTGAAGTACCAAAAACATTTGAAAAATTAATGGTCCAAATCAAACTAGATCTTCTGACTTGGACTCACTAGTTGGCCCAATATTAAATTTACAACATGGGCTCATCCTGATAACTATGGCCTTGGCTGGCCTCAGCAATCAAACTACAAATCTACCACCATGCTTCATTCAAATTAATTAAAAAATATCACCTAATTTCTCTTCTGTTGTTTCCATAATATCATTAACTCCACTTATAGTTTCTCATATATCACATTCACCCCTATAATTATAAATTATTTTAAAATAATGTATAAAGTATTGTTTTAAAAACCGGATCGGACCGGAACCCGTTAAAGTTGTCGGGTCACCGGGTCACTGGTCCGACCGGTTGGAC
>WYDK02118167.1:852627-870431 GCA_009867345.2 Toxicodendron radicans
CACTTACGATAATAACTGAATCGGCCCCTCACAAACACCATACTAAGTAAGCTTACTCCCCAAGTACGACAAGATTACCTTTCAAAAAGGTTAGAGGGCAAGGCAATCGAGTAAGTATCATCGGTAACGTTATCTCTCTCGGTACCAAGTTGCACAAAGGTAAAAGAAATTTGTGACCTCAGAATTAGAGAGAGAGAGAGAGAGAGAGAGTTGACCGGTTTCCATGTAAATGGCGTGGATAGTAGGCTTTTGAAAGATAGTGGACAGGAGAGAGATGAGAGAGTGGACGTGGACCACTTTAAGTTGGCAATGGTGCGTGCGTGACAGGGTGAGCCCACGAGGAGATGGCGTGGGCCGCTCTAGCACGTGAAGGGGTGCGATATAGCACGTGAAGGGGTGCGATATAGCACTTGAAGGGGTGCGATCTAGCACGTGAAGGGTGTGGTGTTGGCCCACTCTTTGTCTTCTTAAATAGAGCCCACCTTTGATACCCACTTCACATGCACATGCAAACCGACACTTGGGTTTTTCTCACGTCTCTTTCTCGTCCTTTTTTTTTTTTTTTAATTACAATTGAATTCAAGATTTTAATTATATTAGTTTAATTTTAGTAAATAATGAAATTTACTTTTTGTATTTACTCATTTATTTATTTTCAATCACATTATTTTGTGTAAAAATCATACAAAATAATTCTACCTAAAATATTGTCAAATCATCCACTTAAAAACATAATAATTCTACCTAAAATCATCAAACCATTAAGATAAAACGCACCCACTAAAAAAATGTGCTTGTGATTAAGGAAATACTATTTGAATTAATGCAAATTTTACTTAACCAAAAAAAAAAAACTCTTATACTAATATATATTTAGTGTATAATTGAAGATAAGATAATTTTATAATGAATGTTTTCGCATAAAAGTTTTATTAAATTATTAAACAGTAACGTATGTAACGTGATACACACAGTTTCATCGGACAAATTTGAGCATAGATAGTGTGTCTTCTACTGACCCAACAGTGGTTCATTTTCGAATTAAAACTTTGATGTCAAGAGCCATGTTTGGAAACTGAGAAATGGTCCAGAGAGAACTGCAGCCACTAGTTATATTATAATCTTGCAATTTATAGGCATATCGAATTGTACAAGGAAAATGTCAGTGAAAGCAAATAATATGAACCTGCCTCTCGCAAAATGTTCTGTACCAAGTTTGTGTGTAATTGGGAAATTGAGATTTATCATGGAAGAAAGTGAAACACCCCGCCTTAACAAATTGGAGCATTGTTTTACTGGCTGGTTCGATCGGAAGCTGGATTCTTATCCTGTCCAGGTAAATCTTAAACTCGATTATAATAGTTGAATCGTTTTGATTGAATCTGTAAAACAGTGTCGAATCACCAGTCCGACCGATTGGAATGGTTGGTCAAACCATTGACGTCAACGTGACATAATAAAATTTTAAATTTTTTTTTAGATTTCGATTTTGGATTTATTTTATTTATGTTAGAGTATTATTAAGATTTTAGATTTATATGAATTTATTTATAATTTTATTAATTAATAAAATTTTAAATTTTTATTACATCATACTGACATCAGTATAATTTTATCAATCCAATCCAACCATCGGGCCTTTAGACCTAAGGACCGGCCCCTTGGATTTAAGAAGAGTAATATACTATTCATCCTAAATGGTTTATCATATTGATATGTAAATAAAACAAATCATTTGGGATAAATTCTAATCATAATTCAATCTTTACCAATGAATTTTCCCCAAGTTTGAGCACATGATTCGCTATATTGAAAGGAAGACAATGACATAAAAATGTCTAATCACTAAAGATTATGGTGTGGGGGTGGAATTTGACTTGAAATTTCAGCCAATATAGATCAAAATAGCAACCATTGTGCTTATATAAAGAAATAATATTTTTTTAAAGTCCTCGTTTCAAACCATACCATTACATTATTACAATATATATAAAAGGAATGGAATATGAAAAATATATTCATCACTTTCATATATATATATAGCAATTTAAGGACATAATTGAACATGTCATATACAGTATGATCCTGAAAATAATCATAACTAATACTACTATCTTTCTTTCTGACTTTGACCTGACATATATATTCATCGATCTGGTCCCTCCTTCTCAATAATTTAATTGATTGGTTACTTTAAATTACACTTAGAACAATATTAAATTTGAAAAGATTAATTATAAAATTAATTCATATGATACTTACTTTCCAATAATAGTATCATGTTATTCATTTTTTAAATATAACATAAATATAAAAGTCAAAGTTGTCTGCTGGATATTCTAAATAAAAATATCAACCAATAGAAATCGAGATATAGATCCTTGAAAGAAAAACTTTTACTGAACATAGAGAAAAAGGAAGTTACAATAAAGCCCTCTTCAGAAAAAGTAAACGGGCATTCAGAGAGATCGTAGAGAAGACCTGATTGAAGATACAAAACCTAATTTATCAATCATCATCATCATCCCAATGATCAATCAACGGCTAAAACTCCACCGATTACCCTAATTTACACATAAAACTAACACCAACCATCGGATTATTTTAGTTCCACAGTTAAACTTCTACGCCCAGAAGTTCCGGATGATGATGAGAGCACGTACGTACTAACACTTCCTCCAGTTTTTCCTCAAAACGTCGGAACCACGCCGTATTGGTTATCGGCCATGAACGCCGCTGCCGAGACATAGAGGCGGTCAACTTCCGAATCCACCTCTGTCCGTTTCGCGAACCGGCCTTTGATTCTCGGTCTCGTTTCGGCGTACGCTTTACGTGAATGATACCGAATAGTCTTCTCAAATTTCCGGTTCTTTCTCTTCTCTCTGTAACGCAAAACCCGAGCTTCACGATCGAGTCCGCATAGTTGCGTTGCTTGGTTTGTACTGGTACCGGAAACCGGCACGTTTGGATCAGTTCCCGCAATGTTTCGGCCGAATGGATACGATATGTCGGACATTGATTTCCCGTCCGGAACAACTCCAACATCAGAAGACGAAACCTGAAAAAATTAATGAATTTGTAAGAACTCGTTCATCTTTTTCTTTGATAAATTAACGGAAAGGAGAGATTTGTAAAGGGTTAATTAATTACACTTTGGCTGAATGATTGTGTTTGGTAACTGAATGAAGTGAGTTTGGATCGGCAGAAATCGATATCGAAACAATTTTCATTGTTCATGACTTGAATTTGAGGAGGTTTCGAAGTCTGAACTGGGACGACACTATCCATACCCGCACTGTGATTCGGATACGAATTCGGGTACTCAATATCGAGAAACGGGTCTATTTCGGAGAAGATTAGCTCCCCGGATTTAATTTCATTTGTATTTTCCAAACTCAGTTTCGAATTCGGTAGCATTAACCACGCGCCACTCTCAACACCTCCTTCCTCATGTTGCTGGCACGCGCCACTGAACTCCGAACTCCCGTTTTCGTTTGGCCCCAAGTTCAAAACCGAAGACTTGACGATGGAATCCGCCGAGTCGAAGAACGGCTCGACCGGGTTCCTCTCGTGGCGTCTCGCCAAAGGATTCGCCGAATGGATATCGTTATCGCACGTGACGCACAGCGCCGCCGCGTCGGCCTTGCACGTGACGGCCGCGGGTGCCTGCTCACACACCTCGCACATCCACACACGTTGATGCTTGTTGACGCAGTGAATCCTCACGTCGCAGTTTAGACAAAGAAAAGCCGAGTCCGCACGGCAGAACACAGCCGCGGCCCCAGCTTTACACGTATCACAAGGCTTCGCCACCACGCCCCAGCCGCCAGAAATACCCTTGAGGTGGTGGTTGTGTAGTTCAATTCCCATGTCACAAATTATCAAACGAAAAACAAAAACAAAAACACTTACTAAAAACACTTCAAAAAAAAATTTGTATCAGTTTTCGTTTTGGTGTAGACGTGTAACGTGGAGAAATGGGAGAGGGGTTTTTGATATGTTTGGTTAAGTGGATTTTTTTTGGCGCTAAGAGAGAGGAAATCTAGGTGATGACGAATGGTGGGGGGAAACGTGGAGAGACAGAGGCCATGTAAAAGTTTAACTTTTTTATATTTATTTTTTTTTGGGATTTTTAATAATGTTTGGGGGAAGAAGTAGTTGTCATGTGTCTGTGCCGACGTGGGACCTTAAGTGGAGAGAGGAAAGATGAAGTGACAGCACGTTTTATGAAGTTTTTCGTTAAACCTGCATCAAGACATAAGTGGGTCGGGCAAGCAAAATCTTTTTATTTTAATTTTCCTTGATTAAGTTATATAATTTAATACATAAAACATAAATTTGTTTGCAAGCGGACACTAACGGATAAGTAAAAAATGTCCATGACAAACTGATTCAAAATATATCAAACATTAAAAGATTGTCATTAAGAACTCGATAGATAGAGAGTTCGATTCAATCATAGAAGGTCGATGAGTATGTAAGGTCACTAGAACCAGAAAGCTCGCCTAGGTGATATAGTCAGCACATGTGATAAGTCTTATCCCTCAGAAGTCGGGATAAGGACAAATTTAAATTCCAATTTGATCGTTTAATCTCAAGAACTTCAAGATTTATTTCATTTTCAAGTTATAATCCCAAATTGCGTGCACTTGCTATGTATATTGTACTACTATAAATACCCTCATTTTATATTGAAAATGGGGTTATAAAAACTTGATTGAGAAATAACATAACAGTGGATATAGACACTCAATTCTAGATGTTGAACCACTTTAAAATTCTTGTGTTTTTGAGTATTTTGGTTTCTTGCATTATTTTTATTCATTACTTGTTGATTATCTGTAGTCACACACACATCCGTTTCGGTTCTGATCAAGGTCAACCGGATCTTTCTGGTTGGTGTAAATTTTTACATCAACAGGGATAATGGAATATTTTTTTAAAATTATAATCTAAGAGTTTATTTTATAATTTGAAAAAAGCGTTGAAGTTTTTAATGCTTATCGATCTCTTAAAGGTGGATAAAACTTATTGTAAAATGAATTTAACTTATAAAATCGTGTTATGATCACTTCATATTAAAATCGGATTTTTTGGGACAAAAATGGAAATAAGTCTAAATTACATGTTTAAATCTTTTTTTTATAGAAAAAAAATAAGGAAATTATAACTAGTATTCATATTCCTATTTCCTAAGAAGTATAATAATATGATTTTTGTATGGTTTTCAAGTGATATTTATTAGAAAAATGGTTTTTTGAAAATGTGTTTTTGTTTTGAAATTTAATAATAAATTATTTTTAATTGATTATTTTAAAATTCTAAGTTAGAAAAATTCCACCAATAAAAGGTTAACTTCATGGAAGGGCAGTTTGCTATGATATGTATGGTAGGAAAATCCAATTAAAAATTAAAAAAGAGGTCAAGTCAATATCAGCCATTAGTTTGTACTAGTATTATTATTGTCCCAAAAGTTATCCAAAAATATCTTCGTCAATATGAAATATTTCATGAATATTAAGGGCAATAACACTAACTTGAAATCAACATCCAGGTTGATGACTATATCATGATGATGCATGGTTGGCTTGCAACATTTCTTTGACTAATATAAAGATGAATTTGAGTTTAGTTTTTGAACTTCTGATTCCAAGACGGAGGCTAAGCCGGGTTGTAACCTTGCTTGTTTATATCTATATAAGGAGAAATACTTGCATAATAGCTACTGTATAAGTGAATGGCACATGTATAAGGAGAAACACATGCATAATATCTATATAAGGAGAATGATCCACTTTATATATATATATATATATATATATATATTATAACTTATAATTAGATTACAATCAGTTGGAACATGTTCCACATTCTTTGTTTGTATTCGTTGTTACTAGTTTGTTGTTCTTCAAACGTTATATACTAATAGTATAGAAAACCTAAACTTTTATATCCAACATGAAATATAAACCTCATAGATAAACTACAATGCCATTATAAAAAGAAAAAAAAATTATTTTTCCATAAATAGTACCCCCAAAGGCTTAAAGAATTGCACATAGAACTTCTCATATATATATGGAAAAATAATTTATGGAAAAATATTTTTTTTCTTTTTATAATGGCATTGTAGTTTATCTATGAGGTTTATATTTCATGGTGGATATAAAAGTATATATATAATTATATATATATATATAATGTTATTAACGCTTATTTTTACGTCAAAGAATTGAGCACGTGAGAATTGCAATGAATCCACACGTGAAGTTTTTTCAGAGTGTTTAAAATGGTGTGTTTCTTTAGTTATTTTTAATAGGGTATTTGATAAAGTGATTTGAGTTTAGTGAAATCGAATATGATTTGAATTTGAAAATGTGTTTGGTAAAATATTTTATAATTATATTAGAGTTGGATAATTATATTGTTTTTAACCTCTTACATTTTTTAAATTAACTAAACACTCTCACAATAAAGTTTAAAAATTAACGAATACACCCCCACCCACAACAGGACCGCTGGCCGGCAACCAAACGGCGCACGTGATCACAGATCCATGGCTAGAAACGCCGTTTGGTTACCGGTGGCCGGCAGTCCTCTTGTGGGTGGGGGTGTATTCGTTAATTTTTAAACTTTTATTTTATTGGAATAGAGTTAGAAAAATGTTTTTATTTGAATTTGAAAAAATGCTTTGAATAAGATAGGATTTTGGATAGGATTTTTGGAATATTGAAAAAACACGTGTATTTTACTATTCAAATAGGATAATAGAATTTGATAGGATAATGGACAGGGAAACAAACGCACCCAAGTTAATGGTTCGTCTAAAAATAAAGACAAGATCTGTCACAATAAACATAAATAAAATATTGACAAGAGAGATTTTTAGAGTGATTCAGAGGCGTAAACACAACTCATACATTCACTATAGTTTTATTGATATATTTACAAGAAACTTTTAGCTTTTTTCTTCTAGACTCAACCTCCCAAGAATGAAGAAAACCACCATTTTTATACTGCTTTAGGGTGATTTCTTTTAGTGTGTAAAGTGGTTTCTAAACATGTGGATGGATGTATCATAGCTTAAAATCAAGTTGTAATCTTACACATGAAGAGAACCTTGGAAGGAGTGGCACATGTCATAGTGATGAGTGAATTTTTATGTGGCTAATACATAATGTTGGAGAGATTTGGACACGTGGCAGAGATCCATTTTATGTGGATTTTTTCATGGATACTCAAAAACCGATAGAAGAACGATTGTGTAAGGTCACTCACAAGGGCTAAAAGCTTTTATACAAGGCGACAAAGACAGATTGTGTGTATGAACATGATCGTTTAGCAGTTGTCTGAAATGATAAAGTTTTCATAATTTGATCTCGAACACCAAAAACTTGGGGACAAATGTTATGTGTGAAATAAAGTTGAGTTGTGATGATATCATGCGACCTACCCAATGGTGACACATGCATGCTTAAGAAATGCCATCATATTAAAGCCAACTATATATTAGATGACATGCATTCTTTAAGGATAAGTCACAACTATCTTATAAAAGAAGTTCAAGAATGTTTCGGTTGGGCAATCGGTGGTCTATGAGAACTCTTTGTTCCCCACGTGGCATCCTAAGTTCCTACACTATAAAAGCAGATTTTCTATTTGAAAAACGAGGATTCTCTCTCAAAAAAACATTACACTGAAATTCTTAAATACCACACTCTCTCTCCATTTTTTCAGATCGTTAGCAATATCTTTTGTAACTCCTCATAAATACAAATACAGTGGACGTAAGAGTTGTTTTTAAGCCTCTGAATCACTTTAAAAAGTTGTCTTTTGTTTTACTTATTCATACCGTCTTATTAACTACTTAAAGATTATTAAAAACCTAACATCATAATCTTTCACGTGTAAATTTATTATGATCTACACGTACATATTTCATTAGTGAAAAATTACGCATCAACACACGTTTTTTTTCTTTTCTTTTGGGCTTATTGCATTTATCTTTTATGAAATCGCTTATATAAATGTATCTATTGTATACTTTTTAATAACAATAGATAAGTTTTATATTAAACAATCTTATATAGGTTGAATGAAATAATTTATTTATTTTATATTAAATAGTTTTTTGGTAACTGATAATGTTATAAAAAATAAAGAGTATCCTACAAATGAGGAAAACCCAAAGTCTCGTGACTACTCACAAGAAGAGGGAGGGACAACATAAAAGGAAAACAAAAAAAAATCCAGGATGGTACATTTTATAGACTATAATAATCATATATAGACTATCATCTAATTAACTTTAAATGGTACATGATCTAACGCTATTTAACTAACTTCTAAAATTTGAGTTATCAAGTGAACATAACAACCTCAATTGGGTCTTTGAATATATCTAGACATGGCAAACCAAGACTCTAGAAATTCTAGATTTTTGTATACAAAGAATCTACCCATGAGATGAATAATTTGGATGATAAAATTTAAAAATAAATTGAAATTTTGAAAAAAAAAAATTCAATTGACAAATTAATATATTGGTTTTTTTTTTTTTTATTTATTTTTTTTATAGTAAACTATCATGTGTTTGACATTTTTATAGTGAATATCCGCACGTTTTGGAAATGTGATCCTAACCCTTGTGTGTCTAAATTTTTTTTTTGTAGTGATCATCTGTTGGTTTTGAAAATATCTTCAATTCAATTGTTAAACTATCAACAATTTTATCAATTTAACTTCTAAAAAATATATTAACCTCTTAACATTGTTGATAGATTTTGGATGTTAAATTAATTAAAATTGGGTGAACAGTAAAAACATTATTTTCTTACAAACTTAAACATAATAACTTAACGGTCCGTAAAAAATGAGAGTCAAGGTTATATTTTTGAAACCAACGATTGTTCACTTAAAAATAAATAAATAAACACATAAGAGTAAATGATCCATTTCGGTAACCAACCGGTGCTCACTTAAAAAAAGATCAAACACATGGGTTTAGTATTTAAAAAAAAACCTAATATATTAAATTTTTTATGGATATTTTTTTAATTCTAAACTAATAAATTCTCTTTATTTAAAAAATAAAAAGTTAACGACATGTTCCCAGCTAAAAAAAATCTTAATGACACTTTCCCACCCTCAAACTTTTAAAATACCTATTTATTATCCAAATATTATGTTTCTCTCTAGTTTGTGGAAAATACATTGATTTACGAGAAAAAAAAAACCCCTATTTTCTTCTTCTCTTCTTAGCCTCTTCCATTATCAGCAATTGCCGTCGGCGTTGGGGAGTGCCCGCGACTAGAAAATCATCAAACAATTCACAAATATTGCAAATAAACATTTCTCAATCGTTTTTCAACCCAACAAACACAAAAACAGAACGAATCAAACCCAATTAATCAATCAAAACTTGAAAAACTCTAGGGTGGGGAAACTTCAATCGCCGGCGATTGGTGAGCAAACGGGATCGAGAATGTTGGGGCTTTTGAAAAGAAAGATCTAGGGAGTCGATTGATGGTAGTAGGGACGATTTTCAACACCAAAAATCAGCCTGGAAGTTGAAAGGTTGCACGATGCACGGCCGGTGATCGGCAAGCAAGGGACGATGATGGAGGTAAGGGTTTTGTAGAGTGGGTTTTGGGGAGTGTGATGGTGGTGTTTGGGGAATTTCTTGCAAAGAAATTGACCAGAAATTCGGCTTGAAGTCGGCTGTGCAAATGGAGGTGGTGGTGGGAAATGGTAAGTGATGACGACAAATGAAGGCTTAGGCTTTGTAGAGCAACTGATGTGGATTATATTGATGGTCTTGGAAGTGATTTTAAACGTTGAGATCAGTCGAAAAAGGGCAAAAACAGTCGGTTGCGATATTATTAACGTGCGTCATCTCTTGCTAACATGTGTCGTTCTTTTTTATTTTCTTCTTCTCTGACGGGATTATTCTGCTCTCACTAATAACGGATTTTAGATCATTTTGCCCTTCCTTACAACAAAAATTACTAACAAAATTTTGCTTCGAATACTAAAATGATATTTAAAAAGTGGACGGATATGAATTTGTTAATGAGTCATTTTTTGGTTGGGAACATTTCGTTAACTCAAAAAAAAAAAAAAAAAAAAAAAATATATATATATAACATAAATAAGTGTGACCTGGTTAATGCGAATCCGAACCCGATTCCAGATCCAGATCGAGACAACCGAACAAAGAGGTGGGCAGAAACTGAATTTCAGGTTAGTTGGTTTGGGATGCAACGTCATGTGGTGCGTGAGCTTAGATGAAAAATAATAATAATAAAATTGAGTAGAAAATAATAGAAATTTAATAGGACGAGATTGCCCTTGAAACTATAAACGATAGACTCGGGTACAGAAAGCAAGGGAGTCACTGTCAGCATGCCACATGTGGCAGACAGCTGGGTCGGCAAACCGTGTTGCGTTAATTGATTTGTTCTCTGATTCTTTTGTTTTTTATTCAGGGATATTTTGGGGAGAAGGTAATTTTATTTTATTTTATTTTTTCTTAAAATTAAGAGAGGTACGTGGCAATACGTAAGGTAATTTACATGAAGATTCTTGAGGTTTTGTGAAGTCTATTAATTTCTAAAAAATTATGTAATTCTAGAAGCACTGGTTCGATGCCATTTGGACAAGATTCTCATGCAGGCTTGAACAATGCACGAGGAGATTCGAGCATCTATGTCTCTGATTTTACCAAGAAAAGCCCGAATGCTCAAAAAAGTTTTCTACAGTTTTAATATTTTTATATATAAGTAACTAACAAACAAACAAGATTTTCAATAGATTATATTTTATTACTTAAATTAAAAAGAATATACAAATATTAAAACTAAGAGTTTCTATGCTTTGAGATAACTTCAATGACTTGAAAATTTCTTTCAAATATTGGCAGACCTACGTTTAGGCATGGCCATAGAAAACTTATCATTTTGCTCCATATATTTAATTTTTCTTTTAGCCACCCTAAGTTTCTAAATTCACACTTTGGCCCAATATGTATAATTAATTAATTCTTTATCACCCTGTTATTCAGTAAGCATTACATTTTGACCCCCAAAATAATTCTGGCTCCGCCCCTGTTCAGAATTGTTTTGGTTTGACACTATTTTAAAGTCTAATTTTGTGAAAATAATCCCAAACTTTTGATATTAACTATCATATTCATAATATCCTAAGTCTTAACTAATTTATAAATATTATTTACTATAAATTTGATGGTGTATTACAAAACAATTTCAATCCTATCTAAACAAAGATCAAAATTACTAAATTAAGTCTTTTCTTAAATCTCAATGTTTATTCAAATTCATATTTCACGAATTAATTATATCCAAATCTCAAGTTTTAATTACCCGTAATTTAATTATCAATAATATTATACTTACTACTGAGTCATACAATCAAACAAGAAATATAGGACATAATAATCAATTTATATGATTTTTGTGTATTTTTTGTCTGATTGCATGTGTTTATACAATTTTAATAATTTTATTATTGTTTTTTTTCTTAAATATATTTTATTTGTATTGAATTTAATTATATATTTACTTGATAATTGAAGAACTAAGGAAGAAACATATTATATTTCAAATAAACGTTAAGTATTTAAAAAAAAAAAAAAAACTCCCTTACATAATCTTCTAACAGATACTATGTAGCAAACATGATAAACGGTTAAAGAGAAATGTAACATTAGAATATCTAATACATTGCAACTATAAGTACAAATTTACATTTCTTACTAACAAACTATAATTAAAATGAAGCACAATTACAGAGACGTTGTGAAATGAATTAATTACCTTCAATACCACATAAATATGCTCCAACTAAAAATTGTATACCTACATCAATTGAGATAAAATAAAAATTAACAATACAATGGCCAAATCGAAATTAAATAATTATAAAAAGCACTACCGCTCTCCCTTCAGATAAAACACATAACATACTGGTAATGTGCTCAACCCAAGCTTCTCCAAAAAGATATTTCTCTAGTTAGTGTTTTCTTTCAATAGAATGAATGACAATTTAAAAATGTGTGATAAATGAATATAAGAGGCATTTATATTCAATTTTTCACAACTCTTCACATACTCCATCTTTTAATCTAATTAAAATCATCATAACCACCTCAAATTCAATTATTTAACTCTCATCATCTTTAATCTTTCAACTTTCAATTTTCAATCTTTTATCTTCCAACTAATAACATGCAAACACTTGTAACAATTATAGAGCTTCTGAAATGAAATCCTACATGACACTCAAATAACAACTACTTTAGAATTATATTATATATATTGATTATATATATTTTCAACTTAATTGACTATCAAAGTGATTGAAAGATAACTCTTCTTCTCCACCACAAAATATCAACCAATAACTCTTCTTCACCCATCAACATTCCATAATGTTAATCTCATTTCATAATTCATAATTTTATTAATTTATATTTAAAATTATCATAATATATAAATATTTTTATGTCGTGTAAAAAAAAAATTTATATTAGAGTGATGCTATTGACCCCCCATATTTTATCTTTCAAGACTCTACTTCTAAGTTGATTCAATTAAAATGTTTTAGCATATGTAAATGTATTTATAAATCCCATATAATTCCCAAAATACCCTTTATTTATATTTTTAACATATTTTATGCTTCTTGTTTTGAATATAATGTGTTTTTACTTCCAAGATGTTAGAATAATAAATTAAGAAACTTGAACGTATTTGTCGATACAAACAAAAATGAGGCAAAGGGTTAATCAAGGCAAGCATATCAATAGTCAATACGATGAACAAAAATGAAGGACTTATCCTTTATGTCCTTTATTGTTTCACATTTATCCATAAAGTAAAGATGGATCTTCAAAAATTATTATAACTCCATGCTTTTCTCATTTCTTTTTATGTTATTTCGCTATTTATGCTACCAACTTTCCAAAATCTTTTATCTCCCTTCAATTATTGTATCTTTAAAAAAAAAAATTTTATTTATTTTTGTCATGGAACAGGGGCATTTTGAAGAGACTCCCACTGTTCAAGAGAAACCCCTCCAAGAGGAGTATATGGAGGGTCTCGAACTTTGATCATTCAAAGTGTTAACGAACACTCAATCCACCTGAACCAATCATGTTTGATAAAAAAAATAAAAAATTATTTTAATATTATTTAAATTTAAATAATATTATAATTGAGCTAGGGTCAAGCTCATAGGCCTAGTCGAAGATCCAAACTCGACGGGTATACCTTGAGCTTGGGATTTTAAATTTAGGATTGAATTGTAATAGACTTTACTGTTATATTTGTGTCTAATTAGATCAGAAAATGTGTATAATAAAGTTTTTCTTTTAAAATAATATTTTGAAAATGAAAACGACTAAAATCTGTTTGTTAAAATATTTGAAAAAGAAATAAAATGACGAATATATGTGTTCTAAAAACACTAAAAATAATAAAATTATGTATCAATATCTCTTCAATTTTTTTTTTTAACATTTTCTATAAATAGTTTTACAAAGCCTAGTAATAAAGCAGTCTTCCTCTCCCCTTTTTTTTCCCTTGAAAAAAAGTATATAAAAAAGGCTAATATTCTAAATACATATTGATTTTGAATTTTTTTTTTATAAGTTTCTAAGAGAAAACCTGATTTTGAAAATTTTTTTATTTATATTAACAAATTATTATTTTTCCAACAATTATTAATATCAAAATTTTCTTTTACAAATTTAAAATGAATTATTTATAAATACAAACAAAAGTATTTAAAGGTGGTGGGGGTCACAGATTTTATGACGGGTCTAGTGGCGGAAAGTCGAAAAAGACAGCAGGGTGGCACGAGCCTGACGGCACTTGGAAAGGATAATTTCGTCCTGTTGTTGATAGTAATTAATATTTATTTGTACAAAACAGTCACAAGATTAAATACTTTCGGCAATTAAAATGACACTTCGTTTGACCTTTTAAATGGGGCAAAGAGGGGAAAAAATTACTTTTAAATTTAATCTAAAAATAATAATAATAAAGTTAGTCTAATAATCATATAGTCATAATCATTGAATTATTAATGAAGTTGTGTTACAATAGTTAATTTATAATTATTGTTTTATATTAATTATAAATTTTATATTTATGAAGGTTTAGTTTAGTAGAGTTTGGTTTATCTATCTAAATTTTATTTGGGTTTTATTTTTAGTGATATTAGGAGTTGTCAATCGTAAAAAAAAAAATCTATTATTAGGTTAACAGTTTTCTACGATTTATCAATAAATTTTTGAATTTTTTTCACTTCTTAATTCAAAAGGGTAAATAAGTCTTTTTATACATGAATCATCTTATAAAAAAGTCAACTATATCATTATTTGATCCGGATCAATTGATCAAATTACCATTTTCCATTTTGTTTTTCACCTTTACACATTTCCGCTTCATCAATTATTACAATTATCGTTGGCTTTTATCTTTAACTCTTTGATTAGTTAGGTGATCCAATGACTATAATGTTAGAAATTATTCAAAATTTATCAATGAAACTTTGAATTTCTTTTGTCGTGGATTTGAAAATTTTCAAAGAAGCAATGAGATAATTTTCTCATTTACGTTTTTAACATTTTCTGCTTCATCAATCATTACAAGTATCAAGCTAATCCAATCATTATAATGTTATAAGTTATCCGTGATTTATCAATAAAAGTTTGAATTTTTTTTTTTTATTTTTTGTTGATTCAAAATTTTTAAAGAAGTAAACATCAACCATTCAAGGAAATAAAAAGAATATATGAAAATAGAAATTAGTTTATATTTTTAACTCTTTTTTTTTTTTTTTTTTTTTGCTTGTTTTTCCATTAATTAAACAAGTGAGGTTCAATAATTAAAACTTTACTATTAATCTTTTTCATTTTCCTTCTAAAATTATTCCAACAACCAACGACTCCCATTTATTTGTCTCTCAGGACTTTAGAAAAATTAATTGGTATATTTTTATACATATAGTTTGGTTAAGGCTAAAAAAAATAAAAAATTAGATTAAAAAAATAAATTATTTTTCGATTTTCAACCTTCAATAATAATGTTAATGAATAGGGTCATTACCTTATTGTTAACATGTAGCAAATTATTTTATTTTAATTTAGTTTTCAACGTTGTAAGTGTGGTGTGGTGAAATATAAATGTTATGGTTCAATATTACAAAATAAATATGTTACTCATGCGTCATGAATATTCATAAATATTGTATGATCTTGCTAACACATTTTTTCCATTAAATTTCAACAACATAAAAAAAGCAAAAGAAAAATTGAATGATAGAATTTGGGCCTTCCTTTGCTGCAAACGGCCCAATATATTGTTGGCCCATCCTAATTTTTCAGAGAATAAGCATGGTGAAAAAAAATATATGCCAATAAATTAATGGGTTTTATTTTTGAGACCAATTTTTAACAAAAATCCTTATATATTGATTCAAGATAATCCAATGGTTGAAAATTAAAGAGAAGTTAGAAGTAATTACTAGTCAATAACTTTTAAACTGTTGGATTGTTTTGAATCAATTAATAAAAAATTGTGTTATAAATTAATTATTTTATCTGAAGTAACAACTTTGACATTTCATTTTAGACTTCGTTGTGAGTAGCACAATTGAATAAGAGTAAGTAAATTAATTAATTTCTATATGCTCCTCACTTTATTTACATTTTATGATATGTAAGCTAATTGAAGGTCAAATTACATAAAAAAAAGCTTGTTTAAATTATATGATTATATAGAAGTTACACTCATTGATGTTATCTCACTTCATCGACACAATCGTAATATCAATTTAGATTATTAAATATTCACAGAGATGTGTTACATTAATATATCGAACACATAAAAATTAATTGTCACTTTATACGTCAATATATTCTTTAAAAAATCGTTTAATTTTGTGTCAATATAATGAGATACTAAGTTATTCGAGCAAATAACTAATAAATTCAGATCATAAAATGAACTCTTTTAATTTGATTTATTGTAACATCAAAAAAAAAAAAAAAAACAACAAAGGTTTGGGATCGAGAGAAGAATAACATCTTCTTTCCCTTTATGATTAATTCTAGTTGTTAATTACATAATTAAACCACATTCATGGCATTAACAGTACATAATAATAGGGGGCGTTTGGTTGGGGGTTTTTAAACATTACTGGGGTAATGTCATATTTTATTACCTCATTACCCCGTTTGGTTGACAAGTAATAAAACATTCCGATAATATTTCATTATCAATAGTAAAGTATTATGGGGGCATTTGGTTTAAGGAATGTTAGATTACTGAGAATGTAAAGTAAAATAGATTACTTATAAGATTACTGGTAATCTTAGATAAAATATGTTTGATTGGAAGATTTAGGGTTGTGGGTATATTATATGAATATGTTTGGTTAAGAGGAATAATGTGTGGGTAAATTGATGGGTTTAAATTTAAATTACTTAAATACCCTTTTACTATCTTAATATTATAATTATTTATTATTATTTTAATTATATGTAGCCCATAATAGTTTTTTATTTAGCTGAAACACCCCCAAAATAAAATTTTGAAAAGTGATAGTTACACCCCCACCCATGCACGCACCACTGGCAGTCGGCCACCATCGGGGCCGCCGTTCAACGGAGACTAAAAAATTGCCGCCCTATAATATCGGTATTGTGCCGATATTGTATTTTCCGGCCATGGATTTGGTCAGAAACAATATCTGGCCGGAAAACTCGACCAAAAAAATCCTCCTTTGACCGCGAAAACGTCGATGTCCACCCCCCAAATCTGTATCAATAAACTCACCAAACAACCCTAAACATGATTCAAGCAACCAATCAAGGAAATAGTTAAAGAAAAAAACCCACTAAATGTAAATATCAAACGGGAATGACGAACGGAAACGTCGATGTGAGGATTGGAAAGTTGGATCAAAATGAAAAACAAATGGTAGGGTTTTCACGAGGAAGACATGACGAGTTCAATGGTGTTTTTAGAATTCAATTTGGTGGACGGAATCGGTGGCAGTCGATGGTGGTTGGGTGGGTGGTCTGTAAATTATTTTAAAGTCCAAGGGTATTATTGTCTTTAAAGTTGGGTTCATAAGGATATAAAAAGTCTTGTAATTGATTTAAATCATAAGGGCAATTTTGTCCTAAATTTTCATTAATAAGGGACAATTATGTAACTTCAAATAACATTACTAGGTAATCTCAGAATACCATATGTTTTGGAGGTAATCAAATTACCACCTAAATGTTACTATTGGTTATGAAATATTACCGGAATTTTATATTACTTAGCAACCAAATATGGTAATGCAAGTAATATAAGATCACTTAATCTTAGTAATGACATATAACATTGAACCAAACACCCCCTATTGGTAATCCCTATTGGTAATATATGAGGTAATCTTATTACCACTATTTTCTTAGGTATTTTAAGATTACCTAAGTAATACTCCTTCTGTTTTTTATTACTTGTCGTTTTAAGTCTTAAAATATTTTCCCTTTTAATTGTCGTTTGACAAAAAAAAAATCTCTCTCTTTCAAATGTCTTATCTCACTTTCAAATACAATCTCTCTATATCAAATACGATTTCTCTCTTTTCTCTGTTTTTATACTTAAAACTCTTAAACCCAACATTTTCCCACCACAGTTTGAAAGGGAAGAGAAATTTAAAATTTTAGAAATTGTTAATTAGTCAATTTCAATCATTAACAAGTGAATAAACGGCAAAGTAGC
>WYDK02118167.1:871547-884934 GCA_009867345.2 Toxicodendron radicans
TATAATGCAGAACTTAACCACTTACGTCCAACCATATTGTTCAAGTGTTGTAGAAAGTCAAACTGTAGATTGCAGGAATATAATTTTGTGAGTGAGAGTGTTTGAGAGATGTCTTCTAGCCTATGCCTCCAGAATATTGTGCTATATTATATCACTTTGATTGAGAAGATGATATATTTATAATGGTTAGGCTAGAGACCAAGATAACTAAATAGCTCCTCCTTAAACCACCTTCAACTACATAATTGGGGCATGTGGCCACATCAAGTCTTACATTCTCTCACTTCGCCTCATGCCGCAATTTGAAAAATATTGTATAGGTGATTATGGAATGGAATCGAGATGAGTTATAACAAGTATTACTTACATAAAAGCTCAATACATGAATGATGACGATCATATCCTTTAAATCGAATACTCTCTTCCATGTATTACAATGCATGATATTTTATATAAGTACTTTATGAGTTTCTTAAATTTATTAATGAATTCCCTATAAGTCATTCGTGGTCCATTTTTTTTTACATTTAACTTTATATGCACCAAAAAATATAATAGATAAACTATATATGTCAAAATATCTGAATAAAGACATAGATACAAACATAAAAGTTAACTTATACCAATGATTTGAAACCTAGACCGGACCAACCGGTCCAACAGGTCCAACAGGTCCGACTCGGTTTCACTCCTTACTCCGATTCAATAATGCTTAAAACCCGATTATTCCTAATGAACTGTTTTGGACCGTTGTTGGACCAACATAATAGTATCAAACCGTTGGTTCAACCGAATCAGATGGAAAACCGGTCCAGTAAACATTGAAAGTCAAAATCCCTAAAAGGCTAAAACAAAATCTCATTCTCTTCTCTTCATTCATCTTCGGATTCGAACTTGGAACAAATCAATTCAAAACAAATAAAAATTTAAACCTTCACTTCATTTTCCATCGTAGCCAAGAAAATGTTTTCTCGTTATCCAAACATTAATTCGGAAAAGAAAGAAAGTTTTAAAAGATGTGGAACCAGCCTTATCGGAAGAGTGACATGGAGGCCAGAGCAAGGCCTTTGTATCCGATGATGTTAGAGAGTCCGGAGCTTCGTTGGTCTTTCATCCAAAAGATTTATTCGATTATAATCATAGAATTGCTTGTGACAATCACAGTGGAAGTGACTGTGGTTTTGGTGCATCCCATCTCTATGTTTTTGTGAGTTTGGGGGCTGGGTTGGTTGTTTATGTAGTATTGATAATCACTCATTTTATTGTGTTTTGCCTATTGTATTACTATCACCAGAAGCATCCAGTTAATTATTTCTTGCTGGGGATTTTTATTTTTTCTCTCGCATTTGTTGTTAGATTGACATGTGCATTTACCAGCAGGAAAGTTATTCGAATTCGACTCATGACTGGTGAGCTTGAAAATAGCTTGAAAGGTGGAAGAGAGTATTTTGGTGTTTCATTGTGTAAGTCAGTTGGATTTGATATAATTGAAGAAAGTGAGGGCTTGTGAAGAAGAGGAAAGTGACGACTGATTTTTAAGAAAAGACAAGGAAATGGAAAGGAAGAAAAGAGAAGTTGATTGAGTTAAGAAAAATGAGGTCCATTCATTATGTGGGGTTTGGACTTTTGATTTCTCTGGCGGCGAAAATTGTTGGTGTGTGGAGTTTGCAACAAAGAAGAAATATGAAGGGTTTACATATTTAATAAATTTATGTATTTTATATTTTTGATGATGTCAGCATCGATTGGACCAACCAGTTAGATTGATTGAACCAGTCAACCTAGGAACCAGGTGAAGTCCCAGTCTGATTTTCATAACCTTGACTTATACATCAAATGAACTAACTAGCCCCATACGATCCACATTATCCTTAAATACTTTAACTGGCAATCCTTTGGTCATGGGATCAACGACTATTAATTTTGTACCGATGTGTTGGATATTCACCTTTTGCTCTTTAACATGATCTCTAACTGAAAGATACTTTATATCAATATGTTTGCTGCAACTACTACTTTTGTTATTCCTTAAGAAGAAAACAGCAGTCTAGTTATCACAATAAATCTTTAATGGTCTTGCAATGGAGTCGATAACTCTTAAACCAGATATAAAGTTTCTCAACCATAAAACTTGTGATGTTTCCGCAGGCAATGAATTATGCTTCCATTGTGGATGTTGCAATTATACTCTGCTTAGTGTTTTTCCAAGATATAGCAAGCATAAATATATATCCAGAAGTAAACTTCTTAGAATCTTTACCTCCATCGAAATCAGAGTTTGTATACTCAATCACCTCCAAATGATCAGAGTGTCTTTATGTATGCATATAATCCTTGGTACCTTGCAGATAACACATAAATTTCTTGGCAACTTTCCAATGTTCATGGCCTAGGTTACTTTGATATCTGCCCAACATTCCTATTGCATACCCTATGTCAGGCCTAGTACAAACATGAGCATACATGAGTTTCCCCATGGCTAAAGCATAAGGTAATCTATTTATCTCCTTGAACTCCAATAAGTTCTTTGGACATTGTTCCAAATTAAGTTTATCTCCTTTAACAATGGGAGTTGGTGATGGTGAACAATTTTGCATTCGGAAACTTACCAAAATCTTTTTTATGTACGTCTTTTGAGATAAACCTAAAAACCTTTTAGATTTGTCTTTGTGAATCTTTATGCCAATGGCATAAGAGGCTTCACCCATATCCTTCATCTCAAAATTTTAAGAAAAAAATCCTTTGGTGTCTTGAAGTAGACCTAATCACTGCTTGCAAGTAAAATATCATGCACATATAGAATTAAGAAGATAAACTTGCTCCCATTGATTTTAAGATAAACAAATTGGTCCACAATGTTCTCAATGAAACCAAATGAGATAATAACATTATGAAACTTTGTGTACCACTAACATGATGCTTACTTAAGTCCATATATGCATCTATTCAACTTGCACACCAGCTTATCTTCATTACAAAATCCTTCTAGGTGTTTCACGTATACCTCTTCCTTAAGATCTCCATTTAGGAAGGTTGTTTTCACATCTATTTGATGTAACTCCATATCAAAATGAGCTACTAATGCCATGACGATTCTTAATGAATCTTTCTTTGAAACTGGAGAGAAAGTTTCATTGTAATTGATGCCTTCTTTTTGTGTGAAACCCTTAGCAACCAATTTTGCTTTTATATTGTTTGATATTACCAAAAGAATCTCTTTTGGTCTTATAGACCTATTTACAATCAACTATTGTGGCTCCTGGTGGTAATTCCACAAGTTTCCAAACTTGGTTTTTGGCTATTGAGTTCATTTCTTCTTTCATGGCATTATACCAAATGAGAGATTTTTCCTCATTCATGGCTTGTGAAAATGAAGTGGGATCCTCATTTAACTAACCATCAAAATCAGCATCTAGAAGGTATACCATATAATCATTAGAAATCGCTAGTTTCCTTACTCTCGAAGATTTTCTTAATTCAACTGTTTCATCCATATTATCTTGATTTTGCACAACAATATCATTATTAGTTGAATCTTCATAGTGTGACTGACTAGGAATTTGTTCATCTTGAGTCAATTGATCTTCTAAATGATCGGAATGATCATTTTGAACAATAATCAATTGATTATCATGAAAAGATGAACTTGGTTTCTTAATTTCCTCAAACTGTACTTTACAAGGAAGGTCAGTCCCACAAAATTCAAGATCTTTAAGGAATTTTGCGTTTCTAGCGTCAATAATAGTAGGTGTGTGAGAAGGACAAAAGAAATTGAACCCTTTGGAATTCATTGGATAACCAATGAAATATCCACTAACAGTTTTTGGGTCCAATTTCTTAACATTTGGATTATAAAGCTTTACTTCTGCGGGACAACCCCAAATGTGTAGATGTCTTAAACTAGGTTTCCAATCAACCCATAATTCAAAAGGAGTTTTTGGAATTGTCTTTGATAGAACCTAATTTAAGACATATACTGTTGTCTTTAATGCTTCACTCCAAAACTTTAATGGAAGATTAGAGGTACTAAGCATACTCCTTACCATGTCCATAAGAGTATGATTTATTCTTTCTGCCACACCATTTCGTTGCGGTATTCCTAACATGGTGTATTGTGCAACAATACCCTCTTCTTGAAGAAATTTTGCAAATGGACCTGGCATTTGACAATTTTTTGTATATCATCCATAATATTCTCCACCCATGTCTAACCTTACAACCTTTATTTTCTTTTCACTTTGTTTCTTTACCTATGCTTTGAATACCTTAGAGGCATCTATAGCCTCTGATTTATCAAACGAAAGGTAAAGATACATATATCTAATATGGTCATCTATGAAAGAGATAAAATATCTCTTTCTATTTAGTTAGACTAGGTATAGGAGAAGGTCCCCATATATATGTATGCAGGATCTTTAGTTTATTTGTACTCCTAGTTCCTTTTGTAGATTTATTAGTTATCTTTCCCTTTAAACAACTAATACAAGTATCGAAATCAGTGAAGTAAAGAGTTTGTAAGACTTCATCATCCACCAACCTCTTAACTCTCTGTATAGAGAATGTCCTAATCTCTTATGCCATAAGTTAGAGGAGTCCTCTTTAATGATACAATGTGTGCTACCATTCTCCTCATGCACAGTCATAAGACTATGCTCAAATGTAGGATCTAGATCAAACTTATACAAACCATCAAGTAATTTTCCATATCCAACAGTAACATGATCTTTTAAAATTTCAAATATTGAATTACTAAAAGTAAATGCATTACCAAGTTTCACGAGTCTGGATACAAAAACCAAACTTTTAGAAAACAATGGAATATAAAAATTATTATCAAGATCCAATACATAATTAGAATTTAGAACAAGTCTAAAAGTCCCCACAGCTTCCACTTTAGAACACATCCAATTGCCTGAATAGATGCTTTGTTTATTCCCCACTGGTTTCCTCAGGTTTATGAAGCCCTGCATGGTAGTGGAAATATGAATTGTACAACCCAAATCAATCCACCATGTATCATTAAGAGCATCAACAAAATAAGATTCATGACATACATATGAAAGAAATGCACCTTTCTTCTTAAGCCAATTCTTGTATTTCAAACATTATTTCTTCATGAGTCCATTTTTCTTGCAGAAGAAGCACGAAACTTTATAACCACTAGGATTATCATGTGTTTTACCCTTATTGAATTTTGAGAAACATTTGCATTTCTTTCCTTTTCCTTTGACATGTGCTACTAAATGAGCATTTTCCAAATTCTCATTCTTCAACCTTTCTTCCTCTTGCACACACATTACTAAGAGTTTATTAATGGACCAACCTTCTTTATGTGTGTCATATGAGATTTTGAAAGGCCCATACTCATTAGGAGAGAGTTGAGAATGAAAGTGACAAGAAATGTCTCAGAAAATTCAATCTTTAGGGACTTAAGTTGAGAAGCTATATCCCGCGTTTCCACAATATGTTCACGCACACCCTTAGAATTATCAAACTTCATGCTAGAAAGTTTCCTTATTTAGGTGCTAGCCAATGCCTTATTAGATGTCACAAATTGTGCTTCAAGTGCTTTCATGAAATCTATCACCTTAGTGCACTTGCGAATATAACCTATAATAAGCTTATAACTTATGTGGGTCTTTACTGCATTAACCTTAAGCGATTCGATCGCTCCCACTTTTCATAAAGGATCTTTTCAGAGGGCGTACTTTCTTCCGTAGGGACTGGTGGTTTGTCCATACAAAACGCCAAATCAATATCCATACACCCAAGTACTAACATTATCTTTTCTTTCCAATCAGAAAAGTTCTCACCATTAACATTGGAACATGAGATGAATTATCAGAAAAAACAGTAGAAACAATTGCAATAACCAAAAATTTAAGTAATGTCATGCTATGATAAACATACTTTATATTTGAATCAACCAATGTCAAATTCAAAATAATAAATTTAAACCTTCCTTTGGGTAAAAGTTTCTAACATGCATTGAATTTATCACTTTATTAATAAGACTAATGAATATACATCAATCATAAAGTAATCCATACCTTTAGGCTTAGAATTAACCTAATCAGGATACTAATTCAATGTCTTACTTTAACTGTTTAACTAAGGTAATTACCTCCCTTTAGATAGGAGCAATTATCTCTATAAGTTCCATGCCATAAAACCTCATGAAGTTTAAACAAAACCTACTTTATGTGATTATTATAATGCCTTAGGATGCTTTGGGTACTCCTAAAACATTACATTATGGTCTTCTTTAATATGACAATAATAATAATAGCAACTTAAACTTATATTGATCATATCAATTATGCACAGACAAATTAATTTAGCATATACATAGTAATCTCAGAAAGATTTTTAATTTAATTAACTTGGATATTCAAGACAAAAAGTAACAAAGAGTTTAGTGCAGTGGTCAACAGGCTTGTCCTCACTTGGGAGACCAAGGTTTAATTCTCTGCAACGGAATTTTAACTTTTAAATATGATTGTATAAAAGCATTATGTCGAGAGACATAAGGATGTTTAATCAATCAAATGAAAACTACATAAATTGGCTCGTTTGGCTCAGTGAATCAAGTGTAATACTCAAAACTAGAATGTTCTTGGGTTTGAATCTCAACCGAGCGAGAGATAATTTTTTTTTTTTATAAATAATACACGACAGGTCGTTTCTAAAAATTAAATAAAAATGACTTGCCGTTTCTCTCAGCCAGTCGTCTTCGACCTCCATCTGGGTCTACAATCGGATACCCGATTTGAAAACAACTCACTTCGAACCCAAAACTAAAAAATGCTATAATGTAGATTGCAAGAATATAATTTTGCGAGTGAGAGTGATTGAGAGATGTTTTTTAGCCTATGTCTTCAGAATATTGTGTTATATTATATCACTTTGATGGAGAAGATGATATATTTATAATGGCTAGGCTGGGGACCAAGATAACTTCCATCAACTAGAGGTGTTCAAAAAGCCCGAGCTTGTTGGGACCGGCCCAAAAACCTGTTATAGGATCGAGATTTTGAAGGACCAGTACCAATGGGCTTAGGCCCGAGCCTATGACGGTGGGGAGCGATCCTGGTCCCAGGCCCAAGACTGTTTTTGCACCAGGCAGAGGCCTGGTGAGAAAAACACAAAAAAATTCACCTTAATTTTTGAAAATTAAGGTTTTTTTTTTTTTTTGCAATTATATAAAAATTTTTATATATTTAATATTTTTTATATAAAAACTATAAAAGGACCTTTTTTCTACGGTCCTTTTTTTGACCATTATGCAACGGTCAAATTGACTGTTGGACAGGGGGAAAGTGCAAAAAAACTTTAGTTTTTTGCACTTTCCCCCATAATGAAAAACTATATAAATAGGCACATAATCTTCCCATTTTCCTCACAACTCACAACTCTCAACGCTCAATTCTCATTCTGTCTTCTCTAATACTCAAACTCTCTTCAATTTTATTCATCTCTTATTATCAAATTAATTATATATTTTCCTTATTCTTTCTTTATTCAATTTCATTTTTTTCATCAATTTTAGAGTTATTTCCTATTTTTTCATAAATTTAGTATTTATTTTATCATGGATTCTGGAAATTATAGAATCAGAGGATCGTCATCATCCCCACAAAATTACGATTCCAATGATTGTTATGTTCCAATTCCTCCATCCACCCAAGAATTTGAAGGGTTCAATCCATTTTCAAAATTTCGAAACGAATCTCCAAATGTTGACACGGTCGACACTTGGTCCAGTCAGACACATACGGAATGTGACAGCTAAAAATGAAAAGCGACAAAATGGAGCACTTATGAGGTATGGCAAAATTTTACTTGGTCGATACGGGCGAAGCCCAATGGGTTAGGCAAAGAGACTTGTGGGATGTGCAATTTTTGTGGTACCGTTATTGGATCTAAGAACGAGACTTCTACAATGAAATGACACGTGGAGAAGAAACACCCGCACGTAACCCAACCAGATACTGGAGCCTCTGGTTCAATCACGTTAGGTAGACAAATACAAACCCAGCTTAATTTTAGTCAACAATCTATCTCGACATGACAATACAATGCACATATTGCACAAGATGAAATAGCAAAATACATAGTTGCTACGAACTCTCCTATATCTTTAGCTGAAAATCCATTTTTTGATGACATAGTTCGAAAAGGTTTTTATCCACATTATAATTATGTTAGTAGAGAAGTACTATAAGAAGCGAAATAATTAAAATTTATAATAAAATAAGTAAAAAACTTAAAGATGAATTTTCAAATTTTCAAAATATACATATTGCACTAACTTCAGACATATGGGCTACCAGATCAAAAACAGATTTTTTAAGTGTTACAATACATTACCTAGATCATAATTGGAGTTTACAACAAAAATTAATAAGATTTAAACCATTATATAGTAAACATAATGCTCAAACTATTTATATTACAATTATTGAAGTTTTGCATGATTATTTATTAGCTCAGAAAGTTATTGCACTAACCCTTGATAGTGCAGCTGCTAGCATCACGACAATTTCTTTATTCCAAAAGGAATTGGATCTGCAAGGTGATCACAAATTTTTTTACCAGAGATGTGCTTGTCACATCATCAATTTGATTGTTAAAGCAGGTTTGGAAGCCATTAATGACAAGATTGAGAGGGTGTGCACATCTATCAGATTCATTGTCGGTAGCAACTCAAGATGGAACGAGTTCGTCAAATACTGTCGCCAAAAGGAGCCGTCAATTGAACCGAGGAAGCTATGTTGTGACATGCCGGTCCGTTGGAACTCAACGTACTTGATGTTACAAAAAGCTATGCTAATAGGAAAACAAATTATAGAGTTCGTCACTTAGAAGAGCTCTTCGATAATCGTTGTCGACCATTCAGATTGGACGGTTTGCGAGATTTTTTATCAATTTCTTAAAGTTTTTTTACGATTCTACTAATACATTAAGTGGTATTTATTATCCTATTACCAATTTAGAGTTAAATATTTTATTTAAAATATGTTAAACTTTTTCTACACATAGAAATGAGCCTGAATTGAGTTCAATTGTTTCCATATTGGAAACAAAATACCGAAAATATTGGTTAAATATAAGATTAGGTGTTATTTTAGATCCTAGGTTTAAATTAAGTGTATTCAATAAAATAGTTGTTGCAATAGGCCAACATTTACGACCTGATTATACTGTTTATTTGTCAGAATATAGCAGGAAGTTGGAAAGTCTTTTTTCTTACTATGAAAACAAGTACAGTGGAACGACATACGTAGATGACCATCAGCAAGCTGATAAAGAACCTCAGCAGCAATAAGACATTTGGGCATTTGAGGAACGTAGCGAACCTAGCGGTGGATGTAGTAGCAGCAGCTCAATTGTGTACAAAAATTGACCAAGCGAGCTACAACGGTATCTCCAAATGGACATGTCCTACATGAGCATGAAGGAGAATCGCGAGTTGGATGTGCTTCAATGGTGGAAGATAAATGCAAGTCGATTCCCCATTATAGCCCAAATGGTATGTGACATTTTATGTGTCTCGGTTTCCACAATTGCATCAGAGTCGGCATTCTCAATTAGCAAGTGTATTGTTGAAGACCAGATATGCTCTTTAACCAATGAGATTGTTGAAGTTAAAACATGTTTGCAGGATTTGACGCATAGAGATAGAAGACTATAACATCATCTCGAAGATCTGGAATTGCTAAACCTCTTCCAAAACTCCAACGAGACAAATGTAGATATTGATAATGTTAATTTCGATGATGTAAATTAATAAAATAATAATTCAATAAAAACAAATTTATTTAATATTGTAATTGTTTAAATTAAATTTGCACATTGATTTAATATTTAATTCCAATCAATTAACCAATTTAAATCAATTTTACTTATAATAATTCTAATTTCTAATCAATTACTCAATTATAACAAATAATCAATTAATTGGTTATACTTGATTAATTGATGAATTGATTGGAATTGATTAATTGATTATAGGAATTGATTAATTGATTTATATTGATTAATTGGTTAGAATTGATTAATTGATTGAAATTAATTAATTGGTTAATGGTTAGAATTGATTAAGAATTGATTAATTAATCGATTATAATGGATTAAATTATATAAATATAAATATAAATATTTAATTGTTAATTAATAATTAATTAAAATTTGAAAATTGCTTGGCAAATTTTGGGACCAAAAAGAACCGGTCCTTGGGGGCCCAAGCATGGGCCTGGTTCGGGCCCCCATTTGGCCACGTCTACCATCAACTGCCTTGAACCTTCCATCAAAGATTAAAATATGCAGCTAAATAACTCCTCCTTAAACTACTTTCAATTGTATAATTATGGCATGTAACCACATCAAACCTTACAATTATTATATATTGTTTAAAAATATTGTTAATTTTAAAGCAAATATTAATTTCATAACATAAAATAAACAAAAAAATAATAGTATATAGACTAAACTTTAATTAAAGAAAATAAAATATGTTATTTTTTGTGAACAGACTATAGGGTGTATTTGTAATTTCTGTAAATAGATATGTTGTATTTAATTTTCACAGGGTTTATTTGTCATTTTTGTAACCAATAAGGATGTATTTGTAATTTTTCCTAGATACCCAGAACTGGAAAATGAAAAACTTGTGTTTCAGGTTTTATGTTCCAGTTCCATCATTTTAGGAACCGGAATCGGCTGGTTCTGGTTCTATGAGATTTGGGCGGATACCTGAACCCACCCACACTTAGTGCGAAGGCTAAAGTGGAAGGTCTTGCCCCGAAATTGTCAACTCTACCAGCACAAAAAGTTGATAACAAAATAAGTGCTCAATAGATAATAGATTATAGAACTTTTTAATCGTGTTAAAAAGAGAGATAAATTTACACTATATTACAAATCCAGAATTCCTTCATAAATTTTCTTATCATAGTCGCTAAGTTTAATTCAACTATTAAACACCCTCTTCTCTGTCGTCTCGTTGAAACAATATGAAGGTGCTTGAATGAATGACTCGTTTAAAACTGCGCCAACCTCAAATGTAATAACATGTGTAGATATACCTGTAAAATTAATCACATATTTTACAATCTTAATTTTTTTTTTTTTTTAAAAAACAAGATATTGCAAAACGTTACGTAAATTTGTAAAATGCAGATTTCAATAATCTTTGTCACATTCCGCGTTACATAATGAATGAGCATTTAATTTATATGGCTTTGGTCTTCCTAATTAAGTAAATGTATTTTGGGTAAACAATGTTTACGAAAAATCTAAAAATAATATGCATGAAAAGGCAAGACCTTAGACAAACTCTTAACATCAACTAGCATCACTAATCAAAAGGGTAGAATTAAAATATTTGCATGGAATTTCAAACACTAACTAATAGTTAACAAAATTTTAATCAAATTTTCTCACATAATTTTACCATTTTAACATTAAAAATGACATGGAATGGTGAACTTACCGTCATAGAAATCCCAACGAACAGGCTTCTTGGAAACAACATCTTCGAAGTACCAAATGAAGTCAACTTTCTCCCAAACATTACACAAGAATCCATCAGTGGTTTGAGTCCCTAAATACTTGGCTCCATCGAGAAAATTTCTCCGGGGAATCCCTACTTCAAACTGCTTGACTTCACACGTCGCCGGCTCGCCTAATGTGTAGTAAAAAGTTGTGCCATTGTCCCACTCTACATCATACAGAAGCACCCCCAGTTGCTTCTGAAATATGTTCACATTGGTCCCCCGCGGCCAGTCGTACCAGAGATCGCTTATTTGCAGAAGGCCTTTGCTCAAGTTCATGTAGAGAAGCGCATGGAATTGGTCTGGCCATGGCCGCGGAGTTGGGGTACTGGTTGTGTCAAAGGGTTGAAGAAGAAGTAGAATTAGCAAGCTTAGGGTTTTGTTTCTCATTGATTTCATCTTCAAGCTGGTGATATTGTTTGATCTTTTGTGGGTTAAGAAATTTTATCGAAGGGAAGTTGAAGATAATGGGAATGTTTGTGATGAGTGGCTGAGAAAAAATTTATAAGAGGGACAAGTTTCTGCAGGCAGATTCTTGTCATTGTACACTTTAATTTCATGTCTATTTCGTAAAAAAAATTGTAGAATACCAACCATATAATCCAACATTATCAAATGTTTTTGTAACTTTTTTAAATTAAAAATCGAAGAAAAGAACTGCCACTGAACTGGGTTTTTTGAATCATACAAGTGCAATGATTCTATATTTCTATTAACAATACCTAATAGTTGTATGCTTTTTTCTTGATTAATCGTATGATTGAAATAGTTTATCTAAGATTATAAACAATTTTAAATTTATGCTAATAAAATTTTAATTAAACTATTTTTTCATTAACAGAGATTCACTAATAAAATGACCTGCTCTATTTACAAGTACAATATTTTGTCATCTTTATAAGATTAAATCCCAAGTACCCTAAAACAAAAATAATATTTCCTTTCCTCGATCATTTCTCGTTAAGATGTAAAAATACCTTACTAAAAACTCTTAAATAAATGGCATTACAACCCAGAAACCACAGAAACCACAGTTTATAATGTAATTTATGAGTAAGACTACACCGACAATCATTTCTCACAACAATCTTTCACAAACAACTCATCCAACAACTCTCAATACTCACATCCCATCAACAACATCAAACAAAATTTAGATCCTTAAATTGCCTGCTGTAAAAGATCATTGTAAGAGGTTGTTGTAAATATAGTTTTATTCATAATTTATCCGGGGCAAATAAAACATGCATACCCACAAACATAACAAAATCCATTTCACCAGAAAGGGGAAAATGGAGTCAGCTAAACCAACTATTTATATAACTTCTTCATGTGCCTAATGTCTCTCTCTTATTAGTGAACTCTACATTTCATTGCTGCTTTTATCTTTACATTGCAGATTGAAAAATCATCTCCGCGAGTTCCTGCCACATTGCACACAAATTTCCTTTAGATTCAATCTAAATGACATTTGATATAAAGTCGATGAAAATACCGTTCTACACAAACATAGAGCAGTGATATCGTATAGAATTATGACTAAGAAGCCGGTATGATAGCAAATCAGGAAATTGGACGAAAATTTTCTTAATTCTGTAATAATACTATCCATTTCAGAATTCTCTTGATAGACTAGTACCATCATTATATGAAAAGGAGGCTCCTATTTTTTATTCCTGTTAGCATCAAGTAAAAAGAGATGAAATTTGCATTCAATCATTCCATTTAATTCTTTATACTCCTATTTTGTGGTCAGTAGACATTAACTCACAGCCAGTTGTCTGTTAATGGATGTTCTGCTACTATTTAAACAAGCAACAATAGAGGTTAGC
>WYDK02118167.1:885034-901803 GCA_009867345.2 Toxicodendron radicans
TTTTTATTGGACCCTTAGAAAATTATCAAAAAAACCCCTAATGTTTTTGGGTTTTTTTGATATTTTTTGTTTGGGACCGGTCCCAAACCCCAAGACCGGACTGGGACCGGGACCGATTCAATCGGTCCCGATCCAGTCCTGGACCTAGGCCCAACGGTCTTGGGCCCGCAAAAGACTGGTCCCAAAACTGGTCCCGTAGGCGGTCCCTTGAACCATTGACTTTTTGCCCACCTCTAATTTAACACATTCGATGTTCACATGTGTATGCATATTCAAATCTCTGAGAGTATAAACACCCACTAAACACGAGATATATCAAATCAGTGACAGATTCAGAAATTTTTGTTAAGATAGACCAAATTTTTTTTTAACATTAAAAAAAAAAATTAGGGTGGACCAAAGTTTTGAGAGTAGTATATTAATACATTTTTTTTTTTTAAAATCATAACCCACCCTTAATCTACACAGGATCCGCAATTAATCTTTTTCAAAATAAAAATAGCACTCTTGAAGTGTATACTACTCTAGAATCCAAAGTCAATAAACGCAGTAAAAAGTAGAGTATCTTATATAGTTGCTATGCTGTATAAGTGGAACTAAATCTCACTGGTAGCTGCAGTATGAACAATGCTCATCAACCAAATAATTGCAGCTACCCACATGTCATATACCTATGAACTTTCTAAGACACAATAAATAAATTAATCGACACCAAACAAAACCAAATAAATAATTCATATAAATGCGATATAGCTCACAAGAAACCGTACCCTCTGTGTTTGATAAGGTCAATTCTCCTTTTTTTAGCCATACAAATCATGTGACTAAATCCTCCCCAAGCTAACTCATGTAAAGAAAAGTTTCTGTCATGTCACAATACTTGCGCTGCTGCACACCGACTCAATTTAAAAAAAGACCATGGAAATTGATTAATAACAAATTAAACTTAATTCGGATGTGTTATTTATTATTACTATTTTTTTCCCCTTTTTTGGTGATTAATCGTATCTATTACGCCGACTTAATTTGATGATAATGTTGCCCAATAAAATGGGAACACATGGCGAGGGCAAACTTATAAAATAAAAACATATAGAGGGTTGGCCAAGTGAGCAGATGTGGCAGTATGCTATTGGCCTCTGTGGAACCCGAAAGAAACAGCGCCTAGTAGTCACTTAAATGACCGTTTCTAAGGCAACCCATCCAACCTCCATTCAAAACTAAAACTCCTTTCCCTCGCTCACCAACTAGCCAAAGAGCCAACTGGTCATCGTTTCTTTCTCTGCAAAGAGTAGACGACACAGAAATGAACTGTTTAAGCCTTTTAAAAAAAATTTATATATCTGCGTGTATATACACACATGGTTGTAAAATGAAACTCACACAAAATTATAAATCTTGTCTTTTTTTCTTTCTAAAGACATGAGAACCTTATGTATGGCAGTTGCGCGGAACCACCAGAGGTCAACCCAGATTAACCTGATCGGAGCCAATTTTGACAGAGATTTATTACAAAAAGGATATAAAGAGCATTTGCAAGGTGTTTAGAAAAGCAGAATTAGTTTCTTTATTTGAAGAAGACAAAGAAGAACAACACAACACAACAACAACAATAATAATAAGAAGAAGAAGAAGAACCTGAGATTTAGAGTTTGTTAATCTTGCAGAATGGGACATGCTAACTACATAGGGAAGTACCATCTTGGGAGAACAATCGGAGAAGGTACTTTTGCAAAGGTTAAGCTTGGAGTAGACACCACGAACGGACAATATGTTGCAATCAAGATCATTGATAAGCATATGGTCTTGGAAACTGATCTCAAGTGTCAGGCGAATTTCTAAACCTTCTCTTTGTTCATTCTTCTTTTTGATTGTTCTTTTCCGGCTCATTGTAGAGAAAAAAATCTGTTATAGAAAAAAGCAGTGCCAAATTGATTACTTCTAACAGTTCGAAATTCTAACTACAGGTACAGAGAGAGATAAGAACAATGAAGCTTTTGCATCATCCCAATATTGTTCGTATACATGAGGTATGTTTTACAGTTTCAGATTAATAAAAATTCTTCATAGTCCCTGAAAATTTTCCTTCATATGCCTAATTTGAGTTTGATACAGGTAATTGGCACAAAGACAAAGATTTATATAGTAATGGAATATGTATCAGGAGGCCAACTCTCAGACAAGTTGGTAAGAATCATCAAATTGAATCTTGAATTCAAGCACTCTATTCAAGAGATAGTTTCTAATGACATTTTTAATCTTAAATGCTCTACTTAGTCATATGCCAAGAAGCTGAGTGAACCAGAGGCAAGAAAATTTTTCCAACAGCTGATTGATGCAGTTGACTATTGCCATAACAGAGGAGTTTATCATAGAGATCTAAAGGTCCATATAACTAACTTTCTCTACCTGTTATTCTCTTCATAAGAGTTGGTATTGACAAACTATAATCTTGCTAAATTTCTACAGCCAGAAAACTTGCTTCTCAATAGTAAAGGAAATCTAAAAGTATCAGATTTTGGACTTAGTGCGTTGCGTAAGGTAAAAATTTTATTTTCTAATTTCCTGATATTCATTTATTATTAAACTTAATAGCTAATTGTTTCAGTTTCACTAATGTGTGGCTGAAAATCTAATCAATAACAGCCTGGAGACATACTAACGACAGCCTGTGGCTCCCCATGCTATGTAGCACCAGAGGTAAGAAAAGTGCAATACAAATCGAAACAAGAATTAATCTTTGTTTAACATAAAACCATACCTGAATTCCTTCAACGTCATGACTAATGTTTCATCTTCTGGTGAATAGCTGCTCGCAAACAAGGGCTATGATGGAGCAGCCGCTGATGTTTGGTCATGTGGAGTAATCCTTTTTGAACTACTAGCTGGTTATCTACCATTTGATGATCGTAACCTAATGGTTCTGTATAGAAAGGTATGCTTTTATACATAGAATGTGACTTTGTCTTATATCTCAACATTCATCTCCACTGATATCAATTTCTGTATAAAGATAGCCGGAGCAGAATACAAATTTCCTCATTGGTTTACAGAGAATCAGAAGAATCTAATCTCAAGGATACTAAATCCAGTTCCAAAGATGGTATAATACCAAAACATTCTAATTCTACTTGAACTTTTTAACTAGAGTAATCACCGTAATAAATTTCTTCCTTAACTACTACAGCGAATAACAATGCTAGAGATCACTGAGGATTCATGGTTTCAAACAGATTATGAACCTTCCTGCGGATATCAATCTGATGATAAAATATATTTGGATGACGTTAATGCTGCTTTTGATTCAATTGAGGTAAGCCCTCTATATGGTAGTAAGACACAGTTTCGTAAATTTATCTAGATGTCTGAAATTATCCAGACATAGGTAATTTTATCTAAATGTCTGAAATTCTTTGTGCAGGAGAATAGATCAGAGTCAAAGATGCCCAAATCACCCAGTTTTATAAATGCTTTTCAATTGATAGCAATGTCACATGACCTAGATTTATCAGGTCTCTTTGAAGGACAGGCATGTTCATAAAATCAGAACCTAGAATTTTATCTTTCTACAATCTTTATTGGTTCTCTTTTATAATGTTAAACGAATCCTTTTGGCTCAGGATGACATGAAGACGACAACAAGGCTTGGTTCCAAGCTTCCAGTCACTGAAACCTTAAAAAAAGTAGAGGCTGCAGCAATGGACGTTAGTCTGTCCATTGAAAGGATGAACAAATTCAAGGTAAAATCTGTTTTTCTATTCCTATTTCTTCTTGAAGATGGGTTTTTCTATTCCTGTGCGACTACTGACTATTTGCTCAACCATTTCAGATAAAAATGCATCCGAAACTGAACCAGAAGATGACTAGATGTTCCAGATCATATTATGACCTCTCAGCAGAGGTAAATAATTGTAATAGCTCTTACTGTAAGATAAGTAGCACAGAGCCTTACCACCATATTTGTCAAATGTCAGGTTATTGAGGTTGCTCCAACTAATTGTGTCATTGAAATATCAAAATCCGCAGGGGAGCTAAGAGTGTACAAAGAGGTATGATGATTTCCCTAAAAGCTGATCATGTCTGTAAAGATATAATGAATTTCTACTGACCTAAAAATATTAATGATCAGTTCTGCAAAAGTTTATCAAGTCTGCTAACAGAGAAATCTGACGTATCATCTCAAGTGCAAGATTCCAAGGAAGTGCGAGTCACCAGCAGAAGTACCCAGAACATAGAATGGTAAATCTGAAACCAAATTTGCAAGGGAAAATATAGCATAGAATTTACTGCAGCCTCATATACTGTTTTCTAATATGCAGCTCTGAAGACAAAAAGGATATAGAAAATAAAGGCAACCGTGGTTATTCATCGTCTTAAATTATCAGCCATAGTCCATCTGTCTCGAGTTCCTTCACCTGAAGTCCCTATGGTTGCTCAAAGAAAATGAAACACGAATCATAATAGAAACCTGTATTTTCAAGTGCAGAAACAAGTTTATATTATGAAGGGTGGTACTACCTATGCATATGTATCCAAACAAAGTCAAAACCATTTCACAAAACTATTAGCTCACTTGAGATGTATTTCTTGTCATTCTTTTTCATCTTGGAGTAAATAAGAGGTTGAAGTTAGAGATCCCAAAAGTGTCTTACTTTATCCTGTTTAAGCACATTTTCCTTTTTGTGTATAGTGTGTATTCTTTATGAAGTAAAGTATATTTCCTCGAGCAACTGCAATCAAGTATCCAGAGAGAAATAGAATCTATTTGTTTTCTCTAATGCTGAATTCAGTCTCAAATCACATTCCAAATAAACAATCCCTCCATAGGTGTTGCAAACACAAACTTTGCACCTCAATTCCAGCCTGTTTGAAGCCACCCAAGTAATTAAAACATTGAAATAGCAATATTCTCCTATTATTTAATTCACAGTAGGACTAGTTGGTCCACGCATTTCCCTACTTTCCCTTCCTGACACAGTCAACCTTTTAAAAACCTCATCTACAGGTCAACATAATTGTATATCAGATCTTAGAAACATGACTCCATCTTGAAGAAACAGGGAATTAATTTATAGAAATGAAGCATATGAACATATATTCTGCACAAACAATAAGTCAGAGTGATGACAAGCTATTCAAACTCATTGCATATAATTTAATTAACCATATTTAATTATGGTGATAGAAAATTGAACAATTCACCGGATATTCTCAAAGCTAGATATAAAGAGTAAAGATATTAATAATCTACTGTAAGTCTATACTTATTTAAGGCAAAGAACAAAACAAATCATTTCGATTATTAATATAATTTTTTTTTAAATAGATCATAAGCTGCATAAAATTTGGTTAACGGTATATCCATTGGCCAATCATTTGATATAATAGGGATTTGAGAAGGTCCGCAAATCCATTGGTCAATAATGAAATGCATTTATGAAATTCACCCCACTGCTCCATGGTCCATGGATTTTTCTTGTGCCAACAAAAATCATCTTACCTACCTCATTGGAAATTTAGAACAGTTTGACGCCTTACAATAAAGATAGGTTTTATATCTTCCAAAATTTTATATACATGATTGCTTTTTTAACACACAGAAAACTTGGTAAGTAGACACAATAAACTGAAGGGATTAATTTCAGCAATATATGGTTAACAGTAGCCTCTTAACGGCAACTGTAATTTATTTGTGATTAATATGGATAGGGGGGATCCAATTAAGCAGAACCAAATTCCTACACCAGGAAATATTTACATCCTCTCTCTGGCCCAATCAGGTCCTTTGCTTTCTTCTCAGAATGAAATACTTATTATGTTGATATGTTCCCATCTAGACTATGCAGGTCCCATTCCTTCTGTCACTCCTCCCTTCTCAAGTTTTAAACACTAACCTAAGATCAACAATGCACTGCTAAAATCCTCCCATTCTTTGATATTAAATTTCATTTGGTCCTTATAAAGTTCAACACTTTTAGCCAAAAACAATTTTTATGTTTTTTATGTTTGCCCTTAGACAAACCGATACGACCATTTGCTGAACAATTTACACAGCAAGAATCCGGTTCCCATCTAGTCAATGATGCACCAAACAAGAAACGGATTTACTACTTAAAATGAGCTGAAGGTTGGTCATAGATTATGATGAGTAGCATTATCTTCTTTTTTGCCACAAAAAAAAAAAAAAAAACAGATTTATAAAAGCACAGGGAGAAAAGGATACACATAACAGGACCAAACATAACTAGCACAAAGAGGCAATAATTTATCTCATCTTTACAACCAAAAACATCATACGCAAATCAGCGAAGTTGAGGAAAAAAGCCAGTCAAAATCCCAATGTTTCTACCTGCAATTACGCTTACTAAAAGGCAAAGGAGGTGAGAGATAGAGGAAATCAATGAACTTAAGAATGCCTTACCTTATACGAACTTCAGGGTGTCCTAAATTGCCATATTCACCTGAAATTTAGAAAGTCAAATCTTAAATCTCAAGGGAGATTTTGATTACACATGAATTGCTAAATCTTAAAGCAGCAATACAGTTCACAAGTGAATGTAGACACATCCTCACCAATTACTAAGTTCTGGATGTGGAGTATAAATAACAATAGTCATCTGTCTACATGGTTAGAAATCAATGGATATCTGAACCATCACGAGCTCAGGATTATCATATATTTTTAAACCATATGCTGTGCAGGATGGTCTATTTTGACTCATCAAGCATTCACTAGAATAATTTCCAGATTCAACAAACCACCAATAGAGTTGTTTAAATTTAGCAACATATTAGGTATCGAATTTCACTAAATATAAGCACTAATAACAATATATGGAAAAATCATGTTCCATTTTATAAAACAGATTAATGTACACAAGATATGAAAAAAAAAACTAAAATAAAGAAAATAGAGGTACTCTGAAGAATCATTACGCCCCTACAATAACACAAAAATGTACACAGCAGCATCTTCATGCTTGACAATGACATTATACACTGAATGAAGTAACCAAACCACATTGGGACCATGAAGATATATTTATCATAAGACTCCAAACTTGCAAAGGACTACAAAAGGAAGTTATCTATCATATGGAAGACCACATCGGCACCGTCCGAATTCAACCAATAGCTCTTCACCTGATTGCACATGTAAATTACAAAAATGAGAAACTCACGACAACATGAAACATTAAGTCAGTGACCATAAATTTGCAGATTCTAACTTTGTAAAGACCACAAAACGAACCATCACAACAAAAAACTATTATTTTATACTCAGAATGACAGAAAGCAGAAATTAGTGGTTGTATTTGTTATAAAAGATTGCTGAAAGAAAACAGATATCACCTCTAAACTATGTAGCAATTTACATCTACACAAAAGTGGATGGCTCATTCCTGGGAAATCTTTACATATGTTCCATTAAATTACCAATCAGACCCACAACTTTATGTTGATATAAAATATCCAATAGACTAGTATTTAAACTCTAACATCATCCTCCTAAGTGTAAGGTAAATGGATTGAACACAACTACAAGCATAACATGAAGCACAACACCACCACAATTTAATACATTTAATAAATAAATGGGAGGATTAATAAGACTGCCAGGTCAAGCTTGATGCCATTTAAAGTTACAACTCAACCTACAAGGCTACAACTTACAACAAATACAACTTATTAGAATTTAATTAATACAATGGAAGGATTTTAACACAAGATTACCCATGTTAATTTATCAACGGCATTTTAGCTCTGATAAATGATTTGTACATAGTGACAAATATTATGATTTAATTATTATATTTGCAAAGGCAGGCTGTCCCATTAATCTTAAACAAGAGTCTAAAACGTGATAAAGGAATTCATCAGATTCAGAAAAATGTATATAAGTAGTGGAAAAATGCATGGAGAGAGTAGAAAAGCCAACTGGCTGCAGAACTTGCCTGAATGGTGGTATGAGCAACATAACGTTGCCTGCTTTTGTGAAAGCTAACATCCACACGTTCCCAAGGTACTTGAGTGAGGCCTCTAATCATCTCCTCTACAGTTGAAAAAACAATGCTTATGGTAACCAAATTAATATGAAACACTTAAATTGTTAAGAAGAATACAAGAAAAAAAGTTGAAAGGCATATAAAGATCAAACACAATGATTGTAGAATGGATGCAGGACACAAGCACGGGACAAGCATGATGAGACCCCAATAGTGATGGTATATGATAGGAGAACAAAGCATTAATGTAGTGGATTGAAAAGAAGAGGGTAGGAAGCTTCCTTGGGTTTAGGCAGTATCCGGGAGGAGTTGGCAGAGGAGTTGGCCCTCGAAGACCACATTATTTTTATTTCTTTTGTTTTTGTTATTGTTTTTGTGTTGAGTTGCGGCTATCTTCATTTTCTTTGTATTTTGGGTTGTGTTGAGGTTAATTTCTTGAGCTGGGTGTTGTGTTAAGAGGATTAAACAGAGGTATTCATCAAAGCATAACAACAAAACATGGCATAAATCTAACTGCAAAATCAACCAACTAATGTGAACTTAAGCAGCAACTAATAAAATAAATAAATAAACAAATAAAATACGACAATTAATTGTATCCAAAAATAAAATCTGTTTAGTAATATTCCCATAAAAGAGATATTCCTTTCTCTAACTACACAACAAAAATGCAATTCCTTATGCTTATAAATTTTACACCACAGGAAATACCATGTAAGATTGACAATAATATCAGCCAGTCAACAAGAAGCATAGAGCAAATTTGAGCAATTTTTTATTGCAACATTTCTTCACATTAAACTACAATATTCATCATATAGACACTAGCATAATCAGTGAAATATGAATATATTTGAAAAATGAGTGACAATAGTTATGTGCAGAAAGATCAAACATTATATAAAGAAACTTGAGTGAAATAGAAACCACTCATTAAATCTTGTCTAAGTTTTTGGCTTATAAGATTCCACTTGGTATTTCATCTGTATATGTGTGTGTGCAGGTGTGTATCATGTCATCTTCCAACATTTAGACCTCATCACTTTCACATGTTTAGTACAGCTTTATCATTTACAATAGCTTCAATCCCAGACCTGATACTGCACCAAAGTTTTACGATATTGGTGATATTTCAGATCTCTCTAACATGAAGTAAAAATATAGTTTCTACTATTGTAGCCATCAAAATAACCCCTTCTAGTTAAAAGCTCAGTAGTTCAATTGATTTCCTTTTCATTTAAAATTGAAATTCAATTGAACCTAAAGACTAATTGGATAAAGCGATGGATATGGTTTTCTATAATTTAAAACAAAATCTTTTATTCCAGGTGAAGAGTACCATAAGAATTTTTATAATTTCTTTTATCAAAATGAAAACTCTAGACACCCAATAGAAGAAGCCAAAGCGTTTCTTATAAAAACATATTAACATACTTAAAAAAAAAAAAATAAAAAAAAAAATACAGCTCAAGTGGATCAGTCATGCATAGGAAGATCAAACATTATAATTGGAAACTGCTAATAGAAACGACTGATTACCCATGAGGAATTAATTAAATGGTCAAAGTGCTCTTACAAGGTCTAGGATCCAAATCCCCTCATGGGTACCTACATGGCTAAAGGCCATTGTTTCACACTTCCCAAAGATTCTGGGTTCCGGCGGGGGCTGCAGTTTTGAACTCAAGTTCGCAAAGTGAGTTTGGGGTAAAAATTAAAAAAATTGGCCATTGTTTCCCACTTCTCAAAGATTGTCAAGTTCGTAGTGTCACTCATCATTTCCCGTCTATGTGTGTGTCTGTACCATGTCAAATTTCCGTAATTTGTACACAATTGCTTCACATGATTGATACTACTTTCATCACTTAAGATGGCTTCAACCCTAGACCAGACGTGTCCCCACAGTTTTTGGTTTATTGAGAATTGATATTTCAGCTCTCTTTTCAACAAGAAAGAACATAAGAATTCTCTGTGTAGCAGCTATCAACAAAATCCCCTTCAAAATAGAAGTTCACTTGATCAATTGCTTTTCCTTTTTTGTAATTGTTGAACTTCATTTGAACAACACAAAAGACTAATTGGAGAAAGAAATGTATGTGTTTTTCTGTAATTTAAAAACCCAAATATTTATTTTCCATACAAAGTAGCAAAATATTTGACATTTTGATTTTTCCTAATGATTCACCAAAGGAACGCCTAAAGAAGTTCAACATACCTTCCAAGTCAATCGGTTTCTCTCCAACAACAGACAATGCTTTATTGTTAGTGTTGTCCACAGTTGCTCGTTCAATGTGAACAATATGGGGATATTTTTCATCAGTCATGAGAAGATTGGACTGAAAATGAACAGGAAGAAAGAAAAAGGGGATTAGTTAGAGTAACGTCTCAAAGACCATTTATGTAATTTTTTTTCCTATTAGGAACCAAGCAGACATTTAATGTGTAAATGCACATAAGCAAAACAAACCTCACCTTTGGAAGTTCATGTTGACGCCGGATTGATGATGTTCGCCACCCAACCATATCTTCAAGATTAGTGAAGGTAAACATGATTTTACATAAAAGACCAAGAAAAGAACTTATATAATTTATCTATTCAACAAGGATACAGTCATAATTTGCAAGAACTTATATAATTTATCTATTCAACAAGGATACGATCATAATTTGCATTTGCATAGGCCACGCGGCGCTTAAATGCACGTAAAGCTGATCTACACATTATAAAGGGTTTATATCAATAATACAAAGTTATCTAATATTACTGATTCGAAAATAAAAAAAAAAAGTATTATAGACAAATTAACACTCACAAGAATTTTAAATCATGTGAATCGTTAACCATTTGAAGGAGAAGGGGAGGTTTTTCATTATCCTTATCATTGAGGAAGAGATGCTTCCCAGTCCTCCCGGCAACTAAATGTGCTGTTTGAGATGCTCTTCTCTCAAGAAATGGTAGGCCACAGAGAATTGGCAGCTGTGGCAATAAGGAAATGTCAAAAATCTTCTTGTTATCTTAACAGATAGAAGAAATAAATATAACAAAAAAGAAAAAAAGAAAAAAGCAAGAACTAAAACATAGCATTAGAATAACCAATAAGCGAAAACTGCTCAAGATGCAGTATAACTTGTTAACAAGACTTGTTTCCCTATTCATCATTTTAATAATAAGACAAAGATCAATCATATTGACTGTAAAAATTTACGCAAGGATGAACAAGTTGTCCCCCAGCAAATAGAAAAATACTCACAGCATAATAGTCCAACAATAAACCTTTAACAAATTCTGTACACTCCAAAAGAGTCCTGATTCTTAAAGTAACAGAAAAAGATCCAAAAAAGAAAAAGAAAAAAAGACAAAAACTCATCTAAAAATCAAATACAACTGCTTCCCAGTTCAGAAGTCACCAGAGCCCAACGAAGTGAAAAAATGAACTATATCCGACAATAGAACAGTCATTTTCCCGAATCAATTATGAAGAATTTTCCTATTACAAGAAGTGCCAAATATTCTTTTCCTTTATCATTTTAAGCATCTTTTATAGTCACAAGTCAAACACATTATGATCAACAATTCAAACCCTTAATGAAACAAAAAATGAAAACATACAACAGAAGCATTCTCTCATGGATAGCATGTAAGAGAATGCATAGTCTACCTGTTTGTTTCCCCTTGAACCAAGATGTGGTGTTGCAAATGTTATGAAGTTCATGGGTTCCAATCCAGCAATTCTAGCTTCGCAAGGCTGCTCAAGCCATTGCCTAGAATAATTTTTCTGCTCTTCACTTAGAGAATTGCCAGAAATATCTGTGGGGTCTAATCTTGGAGAATTCTCATATAGCCTCCCAATTGCATATCTGGCAATGAGACCCCCTAAAGAATGAGCCACAAAGGAGATCTTTTGTACCTGAGGCCTATGGCTAACTACACGCCTTACCTGCATTAGATATTGATGAACAACTCAAATTCGCATGAAATGTAACATGAAGAGTATCTCTATTTACTAATTAGTGAAAAAAAACTTTTCCAAGAAATTGTAGTGCATAGGAGTTCAACAATTTATGCATCCCTCAAAAGATGAAAGATCAAAACTGTTATTACCGAATACCTCGTCAGCTAGCCTTTCACCCATTAAATCAACGCCATCGAATGTCAATTTTGAAGAATTGCATTCACTGCCTGCTCAGAGTATACTTAATCAGAAATAAGTATGCTCACTAATGAACACAAATACACAAAAAAAAAAATTTCCACAGATTGCTGGTCATGAAATACATCCAACATCATATATAGAATGTCTACTGGCAATTTCTTCACACAATCCAACAGTAACAAAACATTTAGCATATCAGTATTGGTATTAAAATGAATGCTTAACTTTGCTGATCAATGACCAGATAAGCACAATTAAACTTATGTTGCTAATAAGAAAAAAAAATATAGCTTGACCAAATTATTGAGTGAAAAGAAGATTTTTATAGTGTACCACTTAAGCTGAAAATTCCACATAAATCTAAATAAACCGCATTTCTTATATAAATTGCACGCTAGATTCATTCCGAACCGCCCAAAACTTCTATCCTATAGTCTAACAATTGTGTACAAATTTCCATAAAAATGCGGACCAACTCGTTCTAACATATATATACATAATCTTAATGTAATTTTCAACACCTACAGTCTTCTTAATATGTATTGTTACTGAACATAAGAGACAAAAGTCACTCACGGTGCACAATCACTTTATCCGGAATCTTCATCACAAACTGCTCAGCAGCATATCTCCAATCCGCCGCACTACAACATAAACAAAAAATATATATTCAAACATATTATATTTAATTTAAATCAAAATTAAAAAATAATAGTCAAGATTTTTAAGTTAAATACTAAAATCACCCAAAAAAAAAAAAAAAGAATAAATAATTGAATTAGGTGAACCTGCCAATGAGTCCATTAACCATAACAATAAGATGCTCGGGCGGCGGCTTGGCGAATGCATTGAAGACATCTTCACCGCCGCTGTCAGCCTCCACTTTAAGAACTTTACTACGGTGATCCTTGATGCAGCCGCCGCTCATCCTCCGAAGCCACTCCATATTAAAGTTACTCCGACTCCGATCCACCGACAGCGACGACGGAGAGGAGGAGGAAGCAGTCAGTCTAGGTTTCGAAAGGTAATCGAACTGACGGCTGAGATTGAGATTCGAGAGGAGGATCGCGGTTTGGTGGAGCAGGGAAGTGGAGGCGATCATGCGGAGGAAATGATTGAGAAAAAGTGAAAGGGAGGAGAATAATTAGTAGTTTTTGGTTTTGTAGTAAATTGAATTGGCCGTTACAGAAGGTCCTGTTGTTAAATTTGGTTTTGATTTTTAGGAGTTGAAAAAGGAACAGTGAGAGAGGCGCCAAGAGAGGAGCTATTCAGTTGGGTTACAACGAAACGATTTGTTATATTTTTTTTTGGGTTACATTACATAGTCGCTGAGGTATGATAAAATAACCAAAAATCTCCTAAGTTATATAAAATAACAGAAGTTCCACTGTTGTTAATAAACTGTTAGTAAAAATAAAAATTTAACAGTTAAGAATTTGTAAATATTATCAAATTACTCTTTTACCAACTATTTTAATACCTAAAACTTAACGATTATAAAATTTTATTATTTCTAAAACCTTAGGAGAATTTTTTTATTTCATCATACCTAAGGGGATTAAATTTTCTTCTGTTATTTTTATTTTAGGTTTAATAACTTTTTTTAATTTCAAAATATTATTTGAAAGACAAAAAAATGTATTTAAAGAAAAACTTTTTTTTTTAATTCATAAATTCAGTGTAGGGGTGTAAATACCCCCGGGCTTTAGGCCGCGATTTGATTGATATAGATAGGGTTTTTATTTTTTTTATTTTTTTTTTTATTTCTAGTTTATAGATGGGTGGTCTGAATGTAATTTTTAAGGGGTTATTGAAACTTTTTACATTATAAAAGGTACCTAAATGTAATTTATGAGGACTTTCTAAATCTCGACTGTCGTAAATTTTTAGGGGTTTTGATAATTTACACAGGGGGCTATATGTAATTTTATAAAACTTTAGATAAAATATACCTGGGCTGGGCCTGGGTCAAGTATACCCTAGGCCCAATTTTTCAGGCCCGATTCAGAGTGTTATATATGCCCGGGTTGAGTTCTTTTTACATTCGTAATTCAATGATTGTTGTAAACAAAGTTTACAAATACAACACTCGGTGAAATATATGATTTTTTTTTTGTCAATTTTAAAATTTACACAATTTAGTTTTGTTGATGCGAAAATATGCACCAACTAAAGTGAATCGATTGATCGTAATCGGAAACGGAACAGGGTGTGCGTGATTAATAGTAACCAGCAATGAGCAAATAAAATGCGATAATCTAAAGAACACTGGGGTTTTTAGAGTGGTTCGGCTATGAATTATTAGTGCCTACATCCACTTTTTACTGTTATTGACTAGATTTCGTAACCCTCTTTCAATAGAAATATGGGGTATTTATAATACATTTCTTTACAAGGTAAGCCCACCAAATCCAAGATTACAAATTTGAAAGGAAATATATCTCGAGATTTAAGGGATTTGGCGATCAGTTTAAATTTGAATCCGAGTTTATCCCGACATTTGGGGGATAAGGCTTATCTTCGATGGTGACTATATTTCCCAGCGGGCTTATTCACTTGGGCGACCTCTGAATAAATCAAGCTTTCTGTCGAACACTTATTTTGGCGAACACAATTTGTCAGGCACAATCTGATTCAGCTCACCCTAGACCTTTAGACTTCGAAACTTATACCTGACTCAAGCGGACTCTCTGTGGAAAATCATGCACAAAAAGTTTAAAACTCTAAAACTATTACTATCTTTTCCTAAAAGAATAATTGATATTTGTAAAAAGATTTATTTTATTTTCCTTATGAGATCGGTTAGTATTAACTCATAAATTCTTTCAGGAAGTATTAAAAAAAATACTCCTATAGAAGTTTTTCATAATTTTAAAAGGAAATGTTTATATTTTTAAAGAGTTACATGATAAACGTTTTATTGTTGTAATTTAGTGGTGCTATTTAGTAATAACTCAAGAAAAGATAAAAGTAAATAACAAGGACCAAAGTGAGAGAATTGAGAGATGTGATTGGTATTGCTTAATACATCCACCACAAGGTAAATGGTATAGTAGAGGTTCACTATTTCCAACACTCCCCTCTGGACATCCACCATTTACAAACAATTATATTTAACCTTACTTAAGAAAAAACCCATTGGGACAAAAAACCTAAGTAAAGAAATACAACTTTATAATGAAATTGTAAAGTGAAGGCAGGCGTGCTTCATATTGCCTTATTAAAAACTTTGTCAGGAAAACCCATGGGACAAAACCTGATCATGGAACAAAGAGTACAGTGCACATATATTCAATACTATAAACCTTTATAAAAAATCCCCCTAATCGATGCTCCCCCTCATAATGGCAAGATTAATTTTGTAACTTATTAAGTTGTCGCATGCCAATGTCATACAATAGCTTTTCAAATGTTGATGTCAGTAAGGCCTTATTGAATAAATCTGCAAGATTTTCACTGAAGCGTATTTGTTTGACATCAATCTCTCGATTTTGCTGAAGTTCATGAGTGTAAAAGAATTTCGGTGAAATATGTTTGGTTTTGCCTCGTTTAATATATCCCCCTCTAACTTGAGCAATACATGTTACATTGTCTTCATTTATAATTCTGGTGCTTGGCAACCTGTATGCATTTTCACTATGATGGATGATAGATCTTAACCATACACATTCTCGGTTGGCTGCATGAAGCGCAAGAATCTTAGAGTGATTGGAAGAAGTGGCAACCAATGTTTGTTTTGTAGAGTGCCATGATATTGTAGTGCTATTAAAAGCAAAAACATATCTCGTCTACGAGCAAGCTTTATGGGGATCAGAAAGGTACCCCGCATCTATATAGCCAACTAATTTAGGATCTTTAACATATTTCTTTCGATAAAATAATCCAAAGTCTTTTGTTCAACTAAGGAAATGAAAGACATGTTTGATCTCATTCCAATGTCGACGAGTTGGCACAAAACTAAATCTTGCCAACATATTTACTGCAAATGCTATGTTTGGTCTCGTACATTGTGCCAAATATAATAGGGCACCTATTGAATTTTAGATACGGTACTTTAGGACCAAATATCATTTTGTCGTTTTCTTTAAAATGAAATGGACCCTTCTTAGGATCAAGAGAACGAACTACCATAGGGGTACTCAAGGGGTGAGACTTATCCACATTAAAGTGCTTTAGGATCATTTCAGTATAATTTTATTGATGGAGCAGTATCCCATCTGAATAATGCTCGTCCTGCAAGCCGAGACAATAGTTTGTTTTCCTCAAATCCTTCATTTTGAATTCTTTTTTAAGTATTCAACAACTTTTGTGAGCTCTTCAGAAGTCCCAATTAAGTTTATGTCATCGACATATACTACTACAATGGAAAATCCTGAATTTGACCATTTTATAAAAACACACGGGCATATAGGATCATTGATGTATCATTCATTCATCAAATATTCACTGAGACGATTATACCACATTCGTCCTGATTGTTTCAACCCTTATAACGATCTTTGCAATTTTATTGAATACATGTTCCTTTGACTTACTTTATTTGCTTCTGGCACTTTGAATCCTTCTAGGAGTTTTATATAGATATCAATATCTAGTGTATCATACAAATACG
>WYDK02118167.1:918416-930271 GCA_009867345.2 Toxicodendron radicans
ATATATATATATATATAATGAAATGAAATTATAAATACTTGATTAATAATTCTTTTACACCCATTTTTTAAATGTACATGCTAGTTTGAGTGTATTTAGTTTAGTAACTCATCCATAAAATTGAGATCCAGATAAGAAGAAATTATGCATGTATTTAATAAAATATGTGTAGAAAATAATGAAAATATTGTTTACACCAATGTTTCAAGTGAACATACTATTAATTTGATATAGCAATAAACATTGGATTCATGATGTTGAAAATAAAATTTTACGTAATATTACAAGATTTATTATTACATCAAGTCATCAATAAATAACATTACCCCTAATCCATCGTTATCAAATTCCACAAGTTGGATTATTATACCCTTACTTTAAACTTTATTAAATCAACTTATCTCCTTTGAATAATACATAATAATAAAAAAAGGTGCTAATAATTATATAAAACTATTAAAAACCTTCCTAAAATTTTATATATATATATAAAACACCTAAAAAAACCATAAAATCTATGAGAAAATATAAAAAAAAATCTTTTAAAAATATCGAAAATCTTGTCGATAAGAAAATTATTTAATGAGTAAACGACTTTTTTCCACCTAAATAATGACTTAATAACACTTTCTCACCCACAAACTTTTAAAATATCACGTTCTCACCCAAATGACATCTTTTAATGACACTTGTCCACCGATCCCGCCAATCACAGATGATTTTAACATTTTTGCGACCTCATACCATCACCATTCTCTTCGCAGATCATCACTTACCAAAATCCCTTAAATTTTACTACCATTAATCGATGACAATCGAGCGATCATAGTTTACATAACCGCCCCTTTCAAGTAAAATTTCGACCAATTATGATCACCGAAATCAGACATTCCGCAACAAAAAAACTCATTGGTCTCCCCTCTTCAAAAGTCCCAATAACATTAATCGAATTTATTTTTTATTCATCACCGAATCAAAAAATGTATTTTTTAAATAAAAAAGTGGTATTTTAAAAAAATTATGGATGAGAAAGTACCATTAAACCATTATTTGATGAAAAAAAAGTTTAACTCATTATTTAATGGGTGGAGGCGTTTTGATTTAAGTATTGCCTCGGGAATGAATAATAAACCCTTTATTATATAAAAAAAATAAAAATGGAGAGAGATAAAGAAGAAGATTCCAAGTGGAGCCAAGACAACAAGTCCAGATAAGCAGCTGACGTGTACACACAAAAATGATGACGTAATAGAAACAGTGACGTGTAAAGTGCTAGCAAGTTATCTCATTTCTCATCTTACCGGAAAACCAACGGCCGTGATTTAACTCTCTCCTCCTTCGGACAATCCTAAGCGACAAAAACAAAATCAGATCTAAGCCTGTAGTCGCCGAGAATTTATCCGCTGCGACGCTGCTCAACCCGGATTCTTCATCACAACCACTTATTGTTAAGCATGCATTTTCATCTACGGTATTTAATAAAAATATGATTTAATAAGATTTGTATTAAGTTATGTAAGAAAGAAGGTCAATAAGATTTTCTTTTTAACCAGCAATTAATAATTAAAATTTAATAAAACTAAATTTCCTTTTAAAAATCTTAATATTAAAATCAGGAGATCGATGGAAAGTTAATTTGTAAATTTTAGAAAAATAGAATTGAAATGATAAAAAAATTTACTTTATTAAATATAATAAAAAATGTTCATCCATATACACATATAAAATCAATTAGAATTAAATGTTTTAACAGTTATAAAAGTAATAAGTGGGAATTTTTGATATTTTTAGGTTGTGTTTATATAATCTTTGGGCCATTTTTTAAAGTTAATAGGTTTTTTTGATTTAATTATAATTATAAGATTGTAAAAATATTTTCTAGTAATCGTGGATTTGTTTATTATTATTTAATTTCCACGATATACGAAATAAATTCTAGAAAAAACTAATGATATAACTTATACATACAACAATTCCTTATTTATTGTGATTATCGTTTGTTATATCATTAAATAAACTTATTTTTTTCATTTTTTTTTATTACGTATATCACATAATTACAAAATACTGTATGGGTGTAGAATCAAAATTCCTAGATAAATAAATAACAGATTCTCGATTTGATTGAAAAAATTAATTTGATAATCATAGATAATTTCAAGGAGTTTACAGTGCTCCGCGAAGCACCTGATTATTACAAAGGTGCAGACAATAGTCGCCAGAGTAGACTCAACAAATAAAGTTAAAAAAAAAAAAATAAAGAAGTGTTTTGAGACTCATCATCACTCCACCAATAATCCCTTCGCTTTCAGTGTTTCCATTTTCTCTCCAAACAAACATCAATTTTCTCTCAGGTTTTCCTTCTCTTTCCTTCGCTTTCTCACTCCGTTTGGCCGCCTAGAAAATTTCCAAACGACTCAAACTTTAAAAATCTAAACTTTGTTTAGTTTTTAGTTTATTTTTTTTTTCTTTTGCTTTCCCACGCTTTCTCGGCATACAAACGGGGGATTAGGGTTTTCATAGCGGGAAAAAGATGGGTTTTGTTTCAATTTAGTAAATTTTGTGGAATTCCAGTTGAATTGGTTGGTTTTTTATTTGTTTGTGTATTAGGGTTTTGTTTTTGGGTGTTGTTCAGATCTGAGAATGCACACGAGGTACATGGAGAGAACCAGTAGTATGAGTAGAGGGAAGAGGAGTCTTGAGGGTAATGAAGAAGAGCAACCTGAGCGTAAACGCCCAGCTCTCGCTAGGTAAAGTTTCTTTTTTCTTTTTAATGTATTTTATTTCGTTTTTTTTGGGGGCTTTTTTTCTGTTAATTTGTTAATTTTTTGAGCTCAAATTGACAATTTTTACCCAAAAAAAAATAAAAATTGGGTTTAACTGTAATCGGGCCTTTTGTGTTATAACGTTAACAGACTAGTTGGTTAGTAACATTTACTAATTATGCGTTTAATGTTAGTTAATACGAAGTTGTATTATGATTAATACTTTGTCTCCTCTTTCGTGTTAGAGTTTTTTCAAGTTGTGTTTCATGTTAATCAAACCGTTGGCCTTGGTCACGTTTATGGTGATGGTTGTTTTTGTGTTAATTGTAAACTTATACTTGGGTGGTGGGTTTTAATTTGACTGGATGAATGTAGGATCTGCTATTGATGATTGCCCTATTTTAAATGCAAACTAACTGTCAACTGTTGTCAGTGCTGCCGCACTAATTCCGTGTTGGGTGTATTTAATTTTTTCCTGCCCTCTCTGTATATTAGACTTCACTTTATGAGTGTCTGTTGAGCTTGCCCAACTGTTTCCGACTTGGCATTATCTGAAACTCTTTTTTGGTAATAATTTGTACTGTTTCTTGGGTACTTAAAGGTGGCGTTCAGCTAAGAAAAGGCAAGTGGTGTTAGCTGAGTAGAGTCTCAGTTTTTGGACTGCTTCACTGCAGTAGGAGCCTGTGGCAAGGTTACAGAAATAGTGGTCTGTAGCGAACTTAAGAATCTTGAAGTTTTATCTTTCCTATCTGCTGAGCCTAGTCGATTTGTAATTTAAGAGTAATAAAGCTCTACTGAAAGATTGAAGTGGGGGTTTTGTTCTGTTATGCTCTGTCTACTATGGAGTTTTTTATTTTTTATTTATTTTGATATGTTACTGAAAAGCAATTTGGATTTGTTTTATTTATGAAACTTCTTTTATATCCTGCTTGGGATAGTCCTGAACTATTTAATGTTTTTATTCAAGGATCATGTTGCATTAAGATGTTTGTGAATATCAATATGTTAAACGTTAGTACATTGTGCAGTGTGATTGTAGAAGCTCTCAAGGTGGACAGTCTACAGAAGCTCTGCTCTTCTTTGGAACCTATCCTTCGTAGAGTTGTAAGATACATTACTTCTCTTTGAACAATAATTTGTACTAAATTATTTTGGGGTGAATATGATTTATATGCTTAATTTGTTTTGACATTCTGGGTTAAACATTATTTTGTTTGTAAGACACTACATTGTTTTTGTCAATATATTAATATTTCATTGTATCTGATGGATATGAAGACATTTTTACACATAGAATAGTATGTCATCACCACATACACCTTGTAGTAGATACTTTGCTCTGCATATGAGAAAAAGCTATGCTTGTTATTGAGTTCTCTTTTCATATTTGTTAGATAATGTCTCTGGTATTACTTCCTACCCCTTTTCCTTGTAATTTCTTTTAATCTCTTATATTTTTATGTCTAACAGGTAAGTGAGGAAGTAGAACGTGCTCTGGCAAAGTTGGGTCCTCCCAGGCTCAATAATGGACGGTGAGATATTCATATGATCATATGTGGAAAATAGTTTTATTATATCAAAATTAGGTGAAAATACTTCTGAGCTTTGCCACTAGATACTCTGAATGTATGTTAATTTATGTTATTTTGAATTTAGTTTTTCTTTGTATAAGATTTGGTTTATAATAGTGGATTTAAGCATGGGGCATTATAGAATCAGAATCTATCTAGCAAATCCTTTCTATATCAAATGGCTTTATGTGCTGTAGTGGCTGTTTTCTTACTGCTTAGCCAACTGGGAGCCTTATTGAGCTGCCAGGTGGTTTCAGGTTCTCTTTGGGGTTTTCAAGTATTTGTTTTGTTGTAAAAGCTTCTCTCTTGTTATGTAGATTACTTATCTTCCGTCTGCATGGATAATATTTCATTCAAAATATTTTATTTGTGAACAATGACTTTCTTCTCTCTTAATGTCTTATGCCTCTTACTTGAGTGTCTGCTGATTTGCTGTCTTTTGCTAAAATCCCTTTCCTCAGATAAGGTTTAATATTGCTTTCACCTCTGTATTCTGGATATATTCTTCTAATGTTCAATTTTCAGGGCTTCTCCAAAGCGAATTGAAGGTCCTGATGGAAGAAACTTGCAGCTGCTCTTTAGGTCAAGGTTGTCTCTTCCCCTCTTTACGGGAGGAAAAGTTGAGGGGGAGCAGGGTGCAGCAATCCATATTGTTCTTGTTGATGCAAGTACAGGTCATGTTGTAACATCTGGAACTGAAGCCTCTATAAAGCTTGATGTTGTTGTGCTTGAAGGGGATTTCAACAAGGAAGATGATGAAGGCTGGACTCAAGACGAGTTTGAAAGCCATGTGGTAAAAGAGCGTGAAGGAAAGAGGCCGCTCTTAACTGGGGATTTGCAAGTGACTCTCAAGGAAGGGGTAGGGACACTTGGGGAACTCACTTTTACTGATAATTCAAGCTGGATAAGGAGCAGGCAGTTCAGACTTGGTCTGAAGGTTGCTTCAGGATACTGTGAGGCCATTCGCATTCGTGAGGCAAAAACTGAAGCTTTTACTGTCAAAGATCACAGGGGGGAATGTATGTTTATAATCTATTTCATTTTTATTCTTATTTCGTTTTATGTCACGAAATCTGTTGGTGAGTTGGCATATGCTTGTTGACAGTGTACAAGAAACACTATCCACCTGCATTAAATGATGAAGTATGGAGATTGGAGAAGATTGGCAAGGATGGAGCATTTCACAAGAGGCTAAATAAAGCAGGAATATTCACAGTTGAAGAATTTCTGCAGCTTGTTGTGAGAGATTCTCAAAAATTACGGAGTGTAAGTCTAGCTTTTTGGTTTGTGAATTGAATGATCATGCTCTTTTGTTATCCACTGATGTTGATATACCGATTGTAGATTCTTGGGAGTGGTATGTCAAATAAGATGTGGGATGCTCTCGTAGAACATGCAAAGACTTGTGTCCTGGGCGGGAAGCTTTATGTTTACTACCCTGAAGATTCAAGAAATGTTGGTGTTATTTTCAACAATATTTATGAACTGACTGGCCTTATTTCAGGGGAGCAGTATTGTCCTGCTGATTCTCTTTCTGACAGCCAGAAGGTTGGTTAGATGTTCTTTCTCAATCAGATCCCACCTTTTGTTGTCTTATATTTTCTCTGGTTTTCGATTATATTAGCTGCCTAATATTAGTTTTGGCCTGTCTAATTCTAATCATTCAAATATTGCTTTGTTGGCTTCTACTATGTATTTCCTTTAACTTGGAATAACCATGCTTAACTATTGTTGATCTTTTATTTATTTATGTGTTATTGTTTCATCTTTTGGGGTTAAGTTTTTAAGAGATTATTTGTTTCTATTCAGTATTTACGTTACCTGTATTGAATGTATTGAAAATATTGTCTCATCTTTATCAATTAAAATTGCAGACAAGGGCTATGATATCTTAGTAAAACTTTATCAATGAAATTTGTAGACAGTCATATCTGATGGTAGGCTTTCAGCATGTATGAGTGCTGTGTTCAAGTGTTTAATTAAAAAATTCTTTCTGTTTACATAGAAGCTTAGTTGATCTGTTATGCTCACTTAGCTTTACTTGTAATGTCTGGTATTGAGCTATGGTAAACCGAAATTTGTTTATTAAACAACTTTTTTGCCCAGCAATGACAACATATCTGAATGGTACCAACCCTTAAAAGACCCTTGTGTGTGAGGTCTTTTCCAATAATTTCATGTGGTTCCCATTTTTTCCTTTCCCTTCATATGAGCACGTAACACAAATATTGAATTCCTTATAATTTCTATACTGCGGTGAAAGCTTTATTGTTGTAATTATGTTTGCCCACTACTTTCTGAACCATTCTTTTTATGTGTTCTTGTGCCCAAGTCCAACTTTTGGACAGAGTCCAGCCAATTCTGTCAGTGCAATTTTGGGCATAGGTAATTAGGCTAGTTAGATAGCTAGATGCATACTCATTCCTGACTCCAATTAATATAGATTGGTAGTGCAATGTGGGAATTTCAGTATAACTGTGTTTTTTTAATCATACATGTCTGGAGAAGAAAATTTATGAATTCTTCTAATTGCTATAGGAGAATCTGTTTGATATTTGTTCTGATTTTTCAGAATAGCTTTGCATTCAAATGAGGTTTCATGGAATTTTATGTAATAAAAGTATTATTAAGTTTTTGGAATTGTGTATTGAGTTACTGATTGAGTTGTATTTCTAATTTTTGGCTTTCTTTGTGTTCTTTACCACTTATACTTGGTTTGATCTTCATTGCTGTATTCAAATTCTGATTGAATGGCATAGTCTTGATCTCTAAGGAAACAAGTTTTGTACTGTAGGTCTATGTGGATACAATGGTGAAGAAAGCATATGAGAATTGGAATCAAGTTGTAGAGTATGATGGCAAGTCATTTTTGAACTTCAAGCAGACCAAGAGGTCAAATGCATCTCGTAATGAAGTTCAGATAGGTCAAATAGATTTCCCTAATACTTTTGACCATCAGATGCAACTACCACGGCTGCCAGCTACTGTTCCTAACGAGCAGCCACCATTTAGTACTGGCCAACCTGTGGGAGGTAAATATTTATAGCTGTGTTGTCTTCACTCCCTCCATATTTTCTTCGATTGAAGTTCTGTTATTTCTCATTTTCTGTTGGTGACAATTATTTTTATAATGTGAGTTAATAACATTACATTTCACTGCTGATGTAAGCATTCTTAAGATCATGCTTAATTTGGCTTACAAAAGCCTTAATCTCAAGTACCTGGGGTGGGCTCATAAACAATATGCTACTAGATTACAACAGTGAAGTCAATGTTTTAGGATTTCAGTTCTCACTAGAGACAAATGAATATTTGTCTAGAAAATGAAGACGTAAACTTTAAGATATAGTGTTGGACTTACAGAGAAAAACAGTGAAACCTAATTAGCTCACTTTTGGCATGTATCATGGAGAAAAAATTTTAAAGTTGTGTGACTCTGAAGAATAGCCATATTTGATCTTTTAGTCAGAAACGCTTTCCTCTCTGATGAACACCATTGTACTGCAACAAACCTGGGTGCTGTGACCTTCAAAGTTTTTAAACTTTGGTGTCAACTCAGGTGGTAAAGTGGCATGTAAGATGGGAGAAGTTTAGTGTTGAAATCTCAGCAATCTTAAAAGAAAAAAAAAATAATTAAAAAAAAAAAAAAAAACCTCCATGAAATTGTTTAGAAGTTTATGAGCTTAACGTTGATAAACAACATCCCTGCTTTCAAATACCCATATCCAAAATAAGCATAATGGAAGCTTGCATCTGTGTCCTCAGTTGGTTTATCTCAGTGTCAATGAAGAAAAGTTTCTTGTATATACTTAATTTATTGATTTTCTGATAGTGTTTTAACAAGGCCTATAAACCTGTTGTTTTCTTTTATGTTTTGCCATCTTCAGGTTATACTGACAATATGGCCTCAAGATACTCAACCCAGCCTCAGCTTGTGAATTCAAATACCCGCAATCAGTTTGACAGCAGTTCATTCGTGCCTAACGATCAGCTGATCAATGATTCACACCAGATACAGAGCACTAGATATGATAGCAACAATGTCGCCGGGCTGGCTCTTGGTCCGCCGCAGTCATCCAACTCAGGATTCCAAGCTGCTGGCTCTTCCATTCAGCAACCCAACGTTAATCCTTTTGATGATTGGTCACAAAACCGAGACAAAGGAGTTGAGGACTACTTTACAGAGGAAGAGATTCGCATCCGAAGCCATGAGATGCTTGAGAATGAAGATATGCAGCACTTGCTCCGACTCTTCAGCATGGGAGGCCATGCTTCTATTAACATGCCAGAAGATGGTTACACGTTTCCGCCGTTCATGCCTTCTCCAATGCCAAACTTTGATGAGGATCGGACACGTCCCGGCAAAGCTGTCGTCGGGTGGCTGAAGATCAAGGCAGCGATGAGGTGGGGGTTCTTTATCAGGAAGAAAGCAGCTGAGAGGCGTGCACAGATTGTTGAATTAGAAGATGAGTAAAGGTTAGGTTTTGTCGCCAAGCCTATCATTCAAGTAGCTTCGTGCAATTTACTAGATCTCTCCAACTGACAGTAACAAATCGAGGTTCTGAAACTGCCAAGAAATTATGGTTTTGGGATCTCAAGGACCGTAAGTCTTATTGGACGCGTAGATGACCTCTGGCTTCTAGGCTCTTATTCGACATTGTTGATTCTCTTGTACAGTCGCTGCACAGTAAGTTGTTCATATATTACTTCCTTAGTAATATGTAATTTTCAGTACCTTACTATTGGTTTGTGTATGATTATGACACCTGGCTTTAAGATCTGAAGGGGTGACCTGCTTTTTGGTTGATGACCACTTCGTTCTTTTTGACTAATTGGGGAGACATTTCAAGTATCTAAGGCACTACTCTATTTGTTGTTTAATTGAATTGCTGTACAAGTGTGCTGTTTTGCACTTTTCTCTTATATGTGCCAGTTGATATTTTCATTGTTAATCCTACAGATCTTCAATCCTTCTGCTGTTGCTTGTTTATGCATCCTGAAAACTTTAGATTGAAGTGAACATGATTGATATATCTTGGATGACTGTACCTTTCTGTCTTCGAAAGGATGGACAATGAAGCAAATGAAATTGGTGCATTGCTTTTTATTGAGCCTCATATCAACAACTCTTTTTTGAGTTATAGAAAATATTAGCAGTATTTTACCAGGTAAAACGATGCAGTGCTGATAATGAACAATTCTTGATTTTCGTTGTCAAATATCCCTCTTGAGCATCTGCTGTTGTGCGAAGGACGTGTGAAAGTTTCAGAAAAAAAGTCTCACAAGGATCCTATTTCCTGGGAAATTGGATGTGTCAATTCGCCTTCACGTCTTGCTTGTTAATCCAAAAGAATGAGTTCAGTTAATTAGCAAACTGACTAATTCTGCTATGCTGATTACTCATTATTCCTCGAAAATCCCCTGTATATGTCCACACACCGACACAGGGGTAACATCAGCCAACACAAGCCAAAAGCAATCAAGCTATCTGCAATTTTTTGTCTTCATCTTCAATTACATCCGAGGAGAAAAAATCTCTTCTTCTAATCCGAACTCTATCTTGGTCGTATTTCTAAGTTTCGCTTGGATCCATAAACATGTCTAGATCCGTGGCATGATTTTATTGACACTATTTCATTCTAGAAATTTGCTTGGTTCTGCTTTGATACCATGAGAATCAAGTTTGTTAAAAAGGGTGTCGTAAATTTCCAGATTTAGAGAGAGATGATAGTTATAGAGTCGTCAGCAGCCTGAAATTGAGGCACCGAAAGTGGGAAAGATAAGCTCATGCCGTTGCATCTGTACATCACACAGTCGTACGCATTATATATTCATTCATAATTCCAATTTTGTTCTGATTACTAGCCACACCCACACGTTAAAAACTTTGTAAACTCCGCTATCAATAAGGGGTTACATGAAATGGACTTAAATAACAGTACCCAGAAATAAGAACATAAAAAAACCAGAAATATGATAATGAGAGTCTATCACAATTAGAAAAAAACAGTAAGTGGCAATAGTTGAAGTAGATAAATTCAGTGGGGTCTCTAAAAGTTTGCAGTTGTAGTTATAAAAAGGGTTAATACCACCAGACCCCCTGAAAATTAAATTCAGTCCCACCAACTTCCGAAATAGTCACTTAGACCCCCTGCAATTTGTTTTTAACGTTAAAAGTGACGGAAGACCTTGTTTGACACCTGCATTTACAGATCTACCAATAGAAATTAAAAATTGACCCTTTTACCCTTGACTTTTGATCCATTGACTATTTTAGTTTCAATAAAATTCCATTGTAAAAACGATACTTCAACTACTCGCACTTGAGACCTTAATTATGAAAATTGAAAACTGTTACATTTAACCAATTCGCTGAAAATATTGACTATTAGGTATAAACTCAAGAAAATTATTTAATTTATACTACTTTTTCCTATGCAAAAAATATATTTTTAACTTATTGTTTTTAGTAAAAAAGATAACAAAAAGAAAGATTTTCGACCCTTTTATGAATTAAATATGAATATTTCAAATATTACTTTACATATATTAATTTTGTATTATCAGTTCTTAAGTATAGTATTATCAGTTATCAAAATATATTTAAGAACTTTTTGGTATATTTAAATATTAAAATATATTAAATACAATATATTTAAAATTTCAAATATATTGACCAAAAATTAAATATATTAAATATATTTTTGTTACAAATATTATGTTTCAGATTAAAATAAGGTGACCTCTATAGTCTATAGCTTTCTGAATTAGTGATTTGAACCATAAGGTAGTAGGTTCGAGTTGTTTCAAGGTTTATTTTTACTCTTGATAAGATGAAATGAAATGACTAATTTGCCCTTTGCTCCATCCATTTTAACTTCCAAAACTGACGGCAGGGAGTCTAAGTGGCTACTTCGAAATCGAAAGTTAGTGGGGCCTGGGGAATTTCGGATCTTTCAGGGGGTCTGGAGGGGTATTAGCCCTTATAAAAGCCCTATAAATAGAGAGTATGAGAAGAGTTGAAATGGGGTTTTGGGGTCTTTTTCTTTTTCATTTTCACTTAAATAAAAATGAGAAATGAAAAAACCCTAAAAATTCCCCCATTGAAGGAGCTCCCTGTTACATTCCAAATACTTGTTGAGGTCTTATAAAATACCCTCTTCAATCATATATCACTTCTATTTCTTTTTTCTTTTTTTCTTTTTTTGTTTAATTGACGAGTTCGGCTTAGTTATGGAAGAAAGCGATGAAGCTAGTCAGCGATGAAAGTCAATATAATGTTCTATGACTAAATATTAATGGTGTATTAATTAATTTTCTTTTTAATCTTTATGACCTTCATTTTTCTTTCGTTGTTTTGTTTTGTCTTTTACAGGTTTGTTTTGTGATTAAGAAAACCTTACTGAAGTTCGATGAGAAGATTATACTTTCGGACTTGAATTACAAAGTTGAAGTTAGGTCAAAGAATTCAGGATTATAATTTTTTTTTTTGATATATATATATATATATATATATATA
>WYDK02118167.1:943797-957967 GCA_009867345.2 Toxicodendron radicans
TAGTATTGTTTTGATTGATTAGATTAATTAGCTGAGTTACCATTTTAATTATTGTCTTTTTAATTTACAATTATCACAATTATTGTTGTCACCTTGTTGTCAACATTGCTGTTGACAGTGTTGGAGCATTGATTTTAACTGATTAGTTTATAATCCCTGTGGGAACGATATTCGATTCTTTGAATCTAAACTACTTGTCAACCACGTATACTTGCGTGGATGTGTTATTGTTTGGATCAGACAACAAGTACAATAGAAAGCATTTGGGTAATTAGATAACAAGCAGTTTTGACAACTTCCACCCAGAAAACTTTAGAAACTTTCTTATGAAATAGAAGAACATGTGCTACCTCCATGAGATGCTGATTTTTACGTTCAACCACCCTATTTTGTTGCTGGGTGTCCGAACATGAGGATTGATGAATCTTGCCATGTTGAGCCATGAAAGAAGAAAAATGAGTAGAGAAATATTCACATCCATTTTCACTACATAATATACGAATAGGAACAGAAAATTGAGTGTGTATTTCAGAACAAAAAAGTGGTAAAAAGTGAATATAACTCAGAACGATTTTTCATTAAATAAACTCATGTCATTCTTGTATAATCGTCAAAAAAAGTAACAAAATAACGAAATCTTAACAAAGTAGTAACATGACATGAACCCCAAACATCAGAGTGAACTAAATGAAAATGAGCAGAAGCTAGTGTATTAACTCTAGGGGGATAAGAGACGCTGTGATGTTTGGCAAATTGACACGACTCACAGACTAGCTGAGATACAAACGCAAGACTAGGACACATCTTCTTAAGGTTAATGAGGGATGGATGCCCGAGATGACAATGAAGATCAAGGGATGTAGACGAGACACCAGAAATTTCAGAAGGTGGTGATGGATAAGTATCCAACATATAGAGACCATCCAGGACATAACCCTTACCAATTTTTTTCCTTGTCGTAAGATCCTGAAAAATACAATGATCAGGAAAAAATGAGACACTACAATGGAGATGTTTAGTAATTTTACTGATCGACAAAAGGCTAAATGGGGAGCTGGGGATAAATAAAACAGAATTTAAAGGAAGAGACAATGTGGGGGATGCAGAACCACTTCCATGTACTGTTATGGAATAACCATTTGCCATGGTGATTGATGGTAATGTCAAAGAGGGGGTAAAGTAGGATAAAATACTTGTGGTACCAACCATATGGCCAGTGGCACCTGAATCAATCACTCAAGTCTGAGGAGAGGCTGAAAAACAGGTAGTGGGTGTACCTGTATGCACCAAAGTAGTAGTGGATGGTGTAGAGGAAGATGTAAGATGACTGGCAACTTGAACCTGTGTATATTGGGCAAACTCTTCATCGGACATATGAACCTTTTTAGGATTAGCATTAATCGGAAGTATACAATTAAACTTTTCAAACAATGCCTTGATGTCACAGTCCAATTTGGGTAGCCTTGACCCCATGGATCCGAGCGGACAGAGGGGCTCGGATTCCCAAAATGAGGGTGAGATTTTTCGAAACCATTTATAAATTTCAAAATATTATTTATTACAAAGAAATTTACATAAAAATCGTATCAGAGTGCAACTACTATGTACAAACATTATGATGATGAACATGCGTTTACGAACCCGCTGAAAACGTGTCGCCTACATCTCGCGAACCTTGAATGCAAACCTGGAGGGAAAACACTAAAACAGTGAGCTAGAAAGCTCAGTGAGTGGAAAATACAATATATATAAATGAAATGGCTTACGACCCTCCATCCACATATGGAAACTCTTAACCATTCCCTTGATTCATAACCGCTCATTCCCAACAATGTAATTCGCATCTTTGCACCACCTTTCAATGATCATGGATCATCATAAATACAACCCCTCATCGCCATGAATGAGAAGACCTTCCTTGACACAAATCCATTTTTACTCACATCGGTGCCCGCCGAGCGTTCATAATCTCCACCAGCCTATACCCGCTAGATAATCACAGATACCAAGACTAGTCTAACACAACATCCAACACTCTACTTCGGAGATCACCCAACGCACCCAGCATAGGTGGAATCCCCACCTTGAGCTCACAGGTTATACCCCGAGGGTCACCCAGCGAGCTCAACATAGGTGGGACCCTCACCTGTTGATTACTTCACTCACAAGCGATATCGTCCAAACCCAATTCACTCTCAATTGGAAGGTTTAATCGTTCCCAATCTGAACCTTCTTTAGGTTGGCCAGTCCGTTTCAGCCATTTAAACTGTTCCATCTCTTTAATAACCTCTTTCACCCAAATCAACTCTTTATAGGCTCTTCCATACTCCATCTACCGACATTATGTTGTAATTTATTCATTTCCCTAACCTCATTGCGTGTAACACAACTGGTGCCAAATACACACATAAATATATACACATGTGTATCACAATTACATATCTAAACATCCTAAAAACCAATATAAGTCTCTAAGGAAATATACGATTCCACTCACCTGATCAGAGTTGTTGCTACGCTTATCTTCCTTGTCCGAGGTCCAAAGAATTCTCCTCACCGGGTTCTCCCTATAGTAATCCACAACAATCATCAATAATACTAACACTATGAGGTCAATTTAACTTCTTTTTTAATAAAAATCCTATTAAACCCAAATACCAATCACTTATAAAAATTCCATAAAACTTTGGTTCTTGGCAAATATCAGTTTAGTCCCTCTTTGGAAAATATCATTTTACCCCCTAACTTTTTCACTATTTTCATTAAACCCCTTAACGTTTCTAGTCTCTCAATTAACCCCTTATAGTTTTCCATCATTACACTTAGGTCCCTCGACCTTTGATTTATTATATTTACACCCCCGTCTACTTGATAGGTTTCAAACCTTGCACTTACACCCCCCAAAATACCAACAGACCCGAGAGTTTGTCACATTGGTGACACTCCATTGTCGCTTAGGCAACGTTCATGATTATGAACGTCGCCTCAGCGACAATCCATCGTCGCCTCGACAACGTTTCTGGGTTTTCCAGATTTTGCCTCTTTCTCACTACAATTTCACTCCCTAATCACTCTATTTTCGTCCCACGTTTCACATACCATTTTCCTTTCACACACACACCCAAAAACTACCTCAATTCACACAATTAACTACCTCAAATTCATCCCAATTATCACTCATTACAAATCTAACACAAATTCAACAAAACACAAGAAATTGGAAGAAGATTAAAGCTTTAAGATATTATACTTACCCAAAATCATCTCATTTCTCCTTCTTTCATCATCATCTTCTTCTTCTTCTTCTTCTTCTTATTTTTCTTCTTCCTTTTACAACTACTCTCCATGACCCAGGTATCACACCTTGCAGTCGAATCGCCAATCCCTTAGTTCTACGGTTGCCAGACATGTCTGGTCTCTCTTAGGTTAGTATTTCCTCCAATGATGTGGCCCGTGCTTTTTATTGGGTCATGACTAACACTCAAGTCTGACTACGAGATGTCCTCAATTTTCTTTCTGTCCACCGGCCATTATCACGACTCTCACTAGTCTCTCATCTACTACTTGCAGTGGACCCTTCCTTAGGGTAAGACCTCTACTGTCCCTTAACATGACCACTCACACACTATGGCCTTTTGGTAACACAACCACTACAACCTCAACAGTATCCGCAAGATCTACACGAGTACACTCTAGTGTAGGTTCCCAAACACAGGTAAACTGGCTAGCATCACAAATCACACGTCCACCCGTGAAAGATCCTCTAGCTCTCCCTAGCATAGGTGGATACAACCTTGGGCACTATCACATGTCCACTCATAGAAGATCCCCCAACGCTCTTAGGCATAGGTAGATACAATCCACATACCCACTCGTGGAGGTCCCTCAACGATCTCAGGCATAGGTAGATGCACTCCACAGTAGCCCCCAACGCTCTCAAGCATAGGTAGATACAATCCTGGATACTCATATAAATATATTCGGAGCTCAACAGAAGTTCGTCCTGTCCCGATGGGATGATGTCACCTTGTAGTAGTACAGATCTCAACATTCACTTGTGGAAGATCCCCCAACGCTCTCAGGTATAAGTAGATGCAGTCTACACTCATGGATGTCCCCTAGTGCTCTCAGGCATAGGTAGATACAATCCCCACGCGGTTGTCCCCTAGCGCTCTCAGGCATAGGTAGACTGTGACACCCCATGTCACTGGATTTTGGGTGTGAGGTTAATTTACTTGAATTTGGGGTGTATTTGTTGGGAAATGGAAGCTTGGAGATGACTTTTACAAGAAATGGAAAGCATGGGGGCTAAGTGGACATTTTGTAGTCCACTATAAAATGAGGGAAATTCTACGAATTTCCCCCATTCTTCATTCTTGCATTGTGAGGGAGAGAGAGTTTTAGAGAGAGAAAGTTAAGATTTTGAGGAATTAAGCTAAAATCCTATTAATTGGTAAGATCATGCTTCCATGTGTGCTTCAATTTCATTATTATTATGTTTCTCCACCTTTTAATTGAGGAAGGGAAAATTGGGGATAATTGGGATTAATTTGAGGTAGATAATTGTGTGAAATTGAGGTAATTTTTGGCAATGTATGTGGGGAATGTTTAGTAGGTGAAATGTGGATTGAAAAGAGGATGATTGTGAGAGAAAAATGGGAGATTTGTGGTGTACAATCTAAAAAACCAAGATTGTCGCCACGGCGAAGTTCATATTTGGAATGTCGCCAAGGCGACAGGGGCCTATTGCCTCGGTGAAGTTCATAATTTTGGGTGTCGCTGAGGCAATAATGGATCCTCGCCTCGGCGAAGTTCATACGAGTAAAAATGCCTTAGAAATTCTAGAACGTCGCCGCGACGAAGAATTAATGTCGCCGTAGCGACAAACTCTCGAGTTTGATGGCATTTTAGGGGTGTGAGTGCAAGGTTTGAAACTTGTCAAGTAGACAGGGGTGTAAATATAATAAATCAAAGGTTGAGGGACCTAGGAATGATGGAAAACTTTAGGGGGTAAAATGATATTTTCTAGAGAGGGACTAAACTGATATTTTCCAAGAACCAAAGTTTTATGGAATTCTTATGAGTGTTCGGTATTTGGGTATAAGAGGGTTTTTATTAAAAAGGAAGTTAAATTGATCTCATTGTATTGGTGTCATTAATGATTGTTGTGGATTACTAGAGGGAGACCTCGGCAAGGAGAATTCTTCGGATCCCAATCAAGGAAGATAAGTGTGGCAACAACTTCGATCAGGTGAGTGGATTATTAGGTTTCCTTAGAGACTTATATTCATTTTCTAAGACGCTTAAATAGGTATTGTTACATATGCATGTACATTTATGTATATATGGCTCGGGATTCGATACGCACAGCAAGGATAGAGAAACGGGTGAGACTGGGTAGTAGTTGTGATGATCCAGCGGATGAGGCTGGAGGGTTAGTTGTGATGATCCAGAAGGTGAGGCTAGAGGGACAGTTGGGTATTTAATAATCCACGATCATTGAAAGGTGATGCAAGGATGTGAACTATTTCGCCGGGAACGAGCGTTTACGAATTAAGGAATATTAGAAAGGAATGATATAAGAGTTTCCTCATGCTGAGGGGGAGTCGTGAGTTATTTCATTTTATTTTGTATTTTCCGCTCACTGAGCTTTCTAGCTCACTATTTTAGTGTTTTCCTTCCAGGTTTGCAGTCAAGGTTCGCGAGGCGTAGGCAACACGCTTTCGACTGGTTCTCAAACGCATGTTCATCAGCATAATGTTTGTACATGGTAGTTGCACTCTGATACAATTTTTATGTAAATTGCTTTGTAACAAATAATATTTTGAGATTTGTAAATAGTTTTCGAAAATCTCACCCTCATTTTGGGAATCTGAGCCCCTCGGTCTGCCTAGATCAGATGGGGTCAGGGTTACCCGGATTGGGGTGTTACATAGACTCCATATTATCCCTGAGCGATTTTAGGCATAGGTAGATACAATCAGGGGTACACATATGGATAAGTTGGGAGCTCGACAAACGGCGGTCCGTTCTGTCCCGATGGGATATTATCACCATACAGTAGTACAGACCTCCTTAATCACACCGTGCTAGTCGACACCCAACGTGCCCAACTCCACCCAATCTCATCATCACAATCCAACATCTCCACATACACATATGCATAAATGTATATCCAAATATATATATATATATACCACATATGAGATAGGTTTCATAATAAACTCACACATGCATCTCTCCATGCAAAATATCAATTTGGTCCCTCATGGGAAAATTGTTATGATACTCGATGGTCACTCCTCTGGTTGTTGCTTCTCTCGTACTCAGTTTCATTCAACGCTACCTCATATGGTATGTGTTAAGTTTATCACACAATCTCCTATATTCCCTTAGAGGCTCTATTGTTAAACTCCTGGCCATTAGATTCTCCCTTAGCTCCCACTGGCCCTAGATGGCCCAGCTATTGGATATACCAAAAAATTACAATCATACTCTTCCATACGATTCCTCAATCCAAGAATCTCTCATCAACTCGTAATATTGTAACTCACTTTTGAGTAACAACTCTTATTTTTCATATCTCGTCTCCATTCTAACTCTTTCATTTATGGTCCTTTCACGGGCCATAACAACTTCCCCCTTAATCCTCTCATTCTGATCCTCTCATTTTCCTTGAGGATCGATAAACCCACATATAAGTAGCGTGCGCAATCGGCTCTGCAGACGCATGTTCATATTTATAAAACAATCAATTGGCACCAGTTCAAAACATGTCATGCATGCTCATAGAAATGCACTCAGAACCAACAACCTAGAGCTCTGATACCAAATTGTCACACCCTAATCCGGGTAACCCTGACTCCATCGGATTTGGGCGGACCGAGAGGCTCAGATTCCCAAAATGAGGGTGAGATTTTTCGAAACCATTTATAAATTTCAAAATATTATTTATTACAAAGAAATTTACATAAAAATTGTATCAGAGTGCAACTACTATGTACAAACATTATGCTGATGAACATACGTCTGCAAACCCGCCGAAAACGTGCCGTCTGCGCCTTGCGAACCTTGAATGCAAGTGGAAAATACAGTATATATAAATGAAATGGCTCACAACCTTCAATCCACATACGAAAACTCTTAACCATTTCCTTGATTCATAACTGCTCATTCCCAACAATGTAATTCGCATCTTTGTACCACCTTTCAATGATCATGGATCGTCATAAATACAACCTCTCATAGCCATGGATGAGAAGACCTTCCTTGACACGAATCCATTTTTACTCACATCGACACCCGCCGAGTGTTCATAATCTCCACCAGCCTATACCCGCTGGATAATCACAGATACCCAGACTAGTGTAACACAACATCCAACACTCTACTTCGGAGATCACCCAGCACACCCAACATAGGTGGAATCCCCACCTCGAGCTCACAGGTTATACCCTGAGGGTCACCCAGCGGGCTCAACATAGGTGGGACCCTCACCTGTTGATTACTTCACTCACACGTGATATCGTCCAAAGCCAATTCACTCCCAATTGGAAGGTTCAATCGTTCCCAATCTGAGCCTTGTTTAGGTTGGCCAGTCCGTTTCAACCATTTAAACCGTTCCATCTTTTTAATAGCCTATTTAACCCAAATCAACTCTTTATAGGCTCTTCCATACTCCAATCTACAGACATTATATCGTAATTTAGTCATTTTCCTAACCTCACTACGTGTACCACAACTGGTGCCAAATACACACATAAATATATACACATGTGTATCACAATTACATATCTAAATGTCCTAAAAACCAATATAAGTCTCTAAGGAAATATACGATTTCACTCAGCTGATCGGAGCTGCTGCTAGGCTTATCTTCCTTGTCCGGGGTCCGAAGAATTCTTCTCACTAAGGTCTCCCTGTGGTAATCCACAACAATCATCAATAATACTAACACTATGAGGTCAATTTAACTTATTTTTTAATAAAAATCTTGTTAAACCCAAATACCAATCACTCATAAAAATTCCATAAAACTTTGGTTCTTGGCAAATATCAGTTTAGTCCCTCTCTGGAAAATATCGTTTTACCCCTTAACATTTCCACTATTTTCATTAAGCCCCTTAACGTTTCTAGTCTCTCAATTAACCCCTTATAATTTTCCATCATTATCTTAGGTCCCTCGACCTTTGATTTATTATATTTACACCCCCTTCTACTTGACAGGTTTCAAACCTTGCACTTACACCCCTAAAATACCAACACACCCGCAAGTTTGTCGCCTCAGCGACAATCCATCGTTGCCTCAGGAACGTTTCTGGGTTTTCCAGATTTTGCCTTTTTCTCACTACGATTTCACTCCCTAATCACTCCATTTTCATCCCACGTTTCACATACCATTTTCGCTTCACATACACACCCAAAAACTACCTCAATTCACACTCTTAACTACCTCAAATTCATCCCAATTATCACCCATTACAAATCAAACACAAATTCAAAAAAACACAAGAAATTGGAAGAAGATTAAAGCTTTAAGATATTATACTTACCCAAAATCATCTCATTTCTCCTTCTTTCTTCTTCTTCTTCTTCTTCTTCCTTTTCTCCTTTCTCTCTCTTCTTTCTCTCTCCTCCATTGTCTCTCACGTTCTCCATCTCTCAAATGAGAGAAACTTGGCTTTTTACACTAATTCGACAAATATCCATTTGGTCCTCACTCATTTCAATTTTTGACACTTTACTTCCACAAACCTTGCATTTCTTACAAAAGCCTCCTCCAAGCTTTCATTCCCCAGCAATTTCACTCCAAATTCAAATAAATTAACCTCACACCTAAAATCTCGTGACACAGGGTGTCACACTTGAATTCACCAAAGTACTCAGTAACAGATCGACCCTACTGACTCATGCTACACAAACTTTTCAATATATCATAAACTCGAGACATATTCAATTTTCCCATGTATAAAATAGCAAGGTATTCCCACAACTCTTTAATAGTGTCACAGTGTGTAGTAAGAGAGAGTACCTCGAGCTCCATAGATAAAATTCAGAAGTTAAGAAAAAATCCTAACATCATCTTGCAGCCACTTGTCCAATCCCTCTGGATCAGAACTTACGTCTGGGGAAGGCTGTGAGATGCTTATGTTGACCTTGTCCACAAAGAGCCAAAAGAATAATTTTCTTCCATTGAGTGTAATTCTCACCCCTCGGAGACGTTGATCCATAATATGAGAGCTAGAAGATATAACATCGGAGACAATAATATGTGAACTATTGGAATCAGCCATGGAGTATCAAGCAGAGTGCCACTGAATAGAAATCTGAGACCTTTTAATTACCTAATCACCCCCATAATTAGTGTTTCTCGCAGAACAACCCCTCAACTTTTAAATTTGACAATCACCTCCTGCAACCCCCTTAACTTTAAAAAATTGGCATTTCCCCCCCTGTAATAGGGTTTCATATTTTTCTCAGAAAAGGCTAAAAAATGGACTGAACAGCGAAGCTGAAGAAGAAGATGCCAACTGATTAGATCCACCACACACGTTCGATTATGCCTTGTTTGTGTGAAGATTCGCTTCAATGAAGAACTGAAGAAGTAGATGTCAACTGCAGATGTTGGAGAACTAAGTTGGAGCTGTGACGAAGCCACTCTGCAGCTGGAATGCGAACTGAACTGGAGCAATATACACGAAGCAAAACGCGAACTGAATTGAGCCAAAAATGCGAACTGAAATGAGCAAAAAATTGCGAATTGAACTGAGCCAAAAATGCGACCTGAACTGAGCAAGATGCGAACTGAACTAGAGTTTGGATTCCCTACTTAACCAGCTCCGATACCATGTTGTTTTGCAAAAGGAGAAGAATGGTTTCTGGAAAAGCTATTGTTTGTACTCTATATTATTCTTTTTATACAATATGTGTTATATACAAATACCTAAATACCCTTAAGTATACAAATACACAAACTCATACACTAACAGTACCTATATATAAAATGTACTATTCGTAAATAACAAAAGAATTATATAACTTAATTTGATGACCTTATTTAATTTAATTAATGAGGAAATATGTGCATATGCCTGCCACCCGCTGGTCTATATAATATATATGAAGAATTCAACTTCTTATTTTGGAGAAACTTTATGTCTTTAAGGGCATAAAGAAAACTAAAAGATAAAATTTTGATAATATTAATACATTAAATCTTTTTTTTTATTTTTATGTACAAAAAATATTAGTATTATCAAAATATTTATGTAATTTTGCTTTCGAAATGTGCCACTAAAACGGACGATAATACCATAATTAATACCAAACCTAAGTCACTTTTCTATTAAATATTCCTAAATCATTTTATCAATATTTATCAACCCGTGAAGTCTTGTATGCCATTTCTGCTATAATATCGAAGCACATTTTGGCGATTCAGTAGATAATAGTTGACAAGAAAAATTAATTAATGCTCAAGCTTTGGAAGATCGACCAGATATTCAAGTGAAATATATACGTTAACTGTCAAGTGTCCAGTGAATGTATGGAAAACGATAGTATATTTATTTTTTATGTAACCCACCCAATCAAGATTGCCAAAGAATTAACTCGGCATGGATGTATATCAAAGAGTAGGTACATAATTGATTTCAGGGAAAATTAATGCTGCAGATAACATATTTCCAAAAAATAAATTTGTTCATGATCAGAATCTTCCTCACTAGTACATTAAACACTAGAATTATAAAAATATTTTGAAACACCAAGAGTAGCAAACAAGAGAACTAAACTGTAAAACACAGCTGCTTAGAGACTTTTCCGAGAGAGTTAAGCCAAGAGAAAGTCTGTAATCAGGAATCAACTAGAAGCAGAATTAAATAAAGGCTTGCGAACGAGAACAACCGAATTGATCACATCATTTGTGGGATGAAAGATTGAGAGAACCTCAAAATCCAACAAGTCATGCTCCTCCACCACAGGATACAAAAATGCTCGAGCCCCTTTTGCACTCCTCACGAGCAAAATTCCTCCATCCTTCATGTACTTTCTAATATGCCCAAGAATCTTCATTTTCTCTTCTTTACTCATCCCAACAAGAGCTGCCAAGAATATGCAATCATATTCTCCAAGTTTCTCTTCCACTTCCATTATGTCATGTGTCAGAAACTTCATTCTCTTCTCGAGCTCAGCATCCGAAGCAACAATTCTGCGAGCCACATCATTGGCTGCCTCATCAATATCAAAATTATCGAAGTGTGTTGATTTCATGTGATGTGAAGCCATGATCATAGAAGTCAGAGGCATTGGACCAGAACCCACAAACGCTACCTTCTTGGGTTGCAATACACCATTCTCAGTGAGAATTGTGTATTCTAAATTGGCTAGCTTCACATAATTTCCATAATAAGGAAAGAGATTAAGATGGTCAAGAGGCTGAGGAATCTTGGTTAAAAATGTTGCAAATTCTAGCTCCAATAACCCTTCAGCTTGGCCACATAGAAATATGAGACTTTCACGCATTTGCTGAGCTTCATGGGTTAAGGCCTTGGTGTCTAAAGATGAAGGGATGGTACATAATTTCACAAGATGAGTGAAGAGAGTATTGACTTGTGTTGAAGGCTTCAGAGACTCGAGCTTCAATATGTTTATATGGATTTGTGTAATGCGAGCTATAAGGAGTTCAGCAGGAATTTGGCTGTCAATGTTAGGGTTTTGAAGAGCCATGGATGAAAATAATTTGGTTCTGAAGATTGTATTATATTAAACTAAACCGTGTTTGTGTTGTGGAAAGGCCATGCCAAGTATTAGTATTTATAGAAGTACGAGATTGAATATTTTGATGCAAGGTATATTATTATTTTTCGTTCCATTTTCATACTTAAATTCGTTATTAGATTTTATAAAGGACGATGTTCATGAAAATGATATATTTGATTAAGCAGAAACCATAAAATGCCAACTGGTCGACCAATGCAACAAGTTCCACGCCTCATTGAGATACTGATATGTAATATTGATAATTTATATTTCATTATAGTTTATATGATATGTCTATTTCATTCAAAATTCTCTTTATTATATATAGCATATAGGAGGCGTTTGGTTTGAGGTTATTCTCCATTACTGAGGTTATGTCATCTTATATTATTTGTGTTACCATATTTGATTGTCAAGTAATATAAGATTTTGGTAATCTTCTATAACCAATAGTAACTACTATTGATTATATATGTGGTAATCTGATTACCTCAATTTTCTTAAGTATTCTGAAATTATTTGGTAATCTTATTTTTGTTATAATTTGTCCATGCTTAATAAAATTTTAGGACAAAAATGCCTTTGTTATTTAAACAATTTACAAAAATATTTTAGTACAATTTTGTTCTTAACTATTAATATTTTGTACAAAAATGATCTTGGCCTAAAACAAATTACCTCCACCAACCACAACCGCCACCATCCGACAGTGACAGTCACCAGACGGTGGCAGTCATCAAACGCCAATCTAGTTGTTTCAGACCAGATTTGGCCTTGGGGGGATTTTGTTAAAAATAAAACTTTTATATGGCTGGGTGTTTTAGATGGGTTTGAAATGTAGGGGGTTTAAAAGAAATGATTCAAAAAATAATATTATATTAGTATTTAAAAAGTAAGGCAATTTAGTAATCTCTATATAACATACCCATCAATTTATCATCCCAACCAAACATACCCACCAATTTATTTCAACATAACCAATCACATTTTTCTAATATTCTTAATAATCTTTTAAGGTTATCTATATTTCTATTAATATATTATTCTCAGTAATACAACGTTTTCTGAATCAAACGCTTTCATGGTGTATATAATAAAAACAATTAAATACTTAAAAAGGTTCACATTGAAATAAATTACTTTTTTTTTTTACCTAATTAGATACTAATCATGGATTATAATCTATAGTTACATTTTGCGCCCCTTTAACGACACTTAAATTCTTTGGATTACAATGGATTAATAGGTCAATCAAATATTTAAGCTGATATAATTTAACTTAATTCGTATTAAAAATTAACTATATTTTTGCATGAAATTTTATATATTGTGTTTAAGTAAGTTTCGTAAAAAAATATTAAGTCAGCAGATCCTAAAAAGGTTTTATGTTCACACGAGAAATTAAAAATTAAATTGGGGTCAATCAAGATATTGCATAAGAGGGATGGGCAATGCCTGCCTAGTCGTCATACAAATATATATTTTAGAAATCCCCACCTCATCCCGAAAAGATCTTGACCAAAAGAAATAAATTAGGGACCAAATGAATCTAATTTAAATAATAACGATGTTTATTTATTTTTTATGTGTGTTATTTATAATCACATAACGAAGAGAGAAAATATAAGAACTGGGGTGTGTGATTTCAGTGACATAGAGTACAGAAAGAAAATTCGATAAAAGTTATTTTTATTTTAGTGGAAAGTTTATTTTAAACGGGTCTAGTCAGATAAATAGTGAGTATTCAAACAATTTTATGAGTAATGCTATATATATAAGTTATTAGTACAAATTAATGACCATAAACTGATGTAACATCTCTACATGTTTGATATGTAATTTATTTTTAATTTAAGTTTATTCAATCATTTAGGTAAATTTATATGAGTGAATTTATATAAAAAATTTATAGCTGAAATATTATTGTAATTTTATTAGTGTAAGACTTACACATATTTTATACAAATTATATCAAGGTAAATAGATGCCTCTTTGTAAGCCCATTAAAATACACCGCTTGCTTAAAGAGACGTCCATTATGTTACCTCAATATAGGCCGATTAATAAGTAATTTTCCTGGGCTTTCCAGGGCCCAAGTAAGCCCAAAGGCCCCAAGCTTTGCCATGGATTTTACAGAAGAGGAATGCAAACTCTACACTAGTAACATTTAATTTGAAGAGGAAATAACTTATTCCCACCCAGACTATCGTAATATTTCAAGTTTTCACCCTTATTATCGTTTATTCCAAGTTCTCACCCTTAAACTAACATCATTAGTTATTGTTCAGTTCTGACTAGATGTGTTCATAATCGGGTAACCGAACTGGTTTTTCAGTTCGAAGATTTCTCCGAACCGGTTTAGCTATTACCCGGTTATTAAAAACCGGTTTTGAGCTGGTTTATAATGCAT